>JAAMXP010004300.1:0-18862 GCA_019693395.1 Ettlia oleoabundans | reverse complement strand
ACCCACCATCACCACCACCACCACCACCACCACTCTGTAGCATTGCCTACCTCCGCAGGTAGTCCCAGAGCCAGCAGGCGGGGCCCCTCGCTATCTCCTCCTCAGGAGCGTGGTAGAAAGGCTCCCTGGCTGGGGTAGGCAGGCACAAGCTGCCTGGGGGGCAGCACAGGCTGCACGGCAACGTGGGGCATTGCCACGGCAGTTCAGGGTCGGTGCTTCTGCTGGCGGGCAAAACCCAGGGAGCAATACTGTGACTGGCAAAGGGCGTATGCGAAGTGGCCACATTAGGCCCCCACTCAAGTGGCAACGACTTGTAACAAGCGTGCAGACATACTCACAGCTCAGGACGATACCAAACCCAAACCCAAAACCACAAGCACCAGCACAAGCACAAGAGCACAAGCACAAGACCACACACAAGCACACGCACACGCACAAGCACAAGGGCACAAGCACACGAGCACACGCACAAGCACAAGGGCACAGCGACAGCCACAGCCAAAAGCAAGAGCACTCCCTCTCCCGGTCACTAAGGGCACCTGAAGTCGACGTGTACGAGCGGCACGGGGTCGGCACTGCTGGCTTGCTCCTGAAGACTCGCCACTGCACCCAGCACACAGGGAAGGCGGTGGTTTACGTTATGCAAGGGAGATATGCGTGCATGACTGCATGAAGCTCGTGGGATGCAACATCAGGCCCGCAGGCGTGCAGGGGAATAGTGTTATTGCACCATGGGATCCGGCAAAAACCAGAGCCACCACCACTAAGGAGCCCCGCCAGACTTTGCCGACTTCAATTGTCGATTAATTGTTGACCAGATGTGCTTTGCTTAGAAGCGACTTTTGCATCTGTAGCCAATGTGCCACAGCAAGCACTACAACAACCACGTCACATTTGAAGTAATGTAATCTGCTGAGAAGCAACTTTGCATCCATAGCCGATGTGCCACAAATGGCACTAAAACAGTGATTGTCGCTGACCTATCACACATGCAGGAATGTGCGGGGTCTCAGAAGGGGAGTGCCTCACCTGAACCTCTGTAGCTTACCACCTCGTCCAAGTCCACCGCCGCTGTCACCACCTCCACCTCTCGCAAGCTGAACTGAGAGCCCTGCAGATGCAGGACAGCCAGCAGACAGCGGCAAACGAACAGTACATGACTTATATCAACCTTGCGGCTACGCTGTGGCTAGGTAGCTACGCGGAGACCCCGACCCCAGCAAGGACAGCAAATCAATCCAGATACCGAATTGCACGCTACCACACGCTCTCATATGCGCCATCAGCTGCCCATCCATACAGCATGCTGTACCTGTGCCACCACCTGCCCATCCACCCGCCCCCATTCTCACCTGCGCCACCAGCTGCCCATTTACCACCACCGCAGCGCAGCCGTCGAAATAGAGGCGCCCGCCGTCACACCCCTGCTGGTTGGCATAGAGGTACACCCCTCCAGACTTGGCGGTACCGCTCATCATGAGGTCCAGGCGCTGCGGTACAAGGTTACCCGTACCAGGTTGGCGGTACAAGGTAGGAAATGAGAGGAGGCGAGGTACAACCTGTATGTACACTCGCCCAAATACAGGCATGCATGTGTTTCAGCAGTGACTGACACCGTAGACAGGGAGAAAAATAATCTTTGGTGCACTCGCAGGGCACGAAGGGTGTGCAAACAAGCGGATCTGACAGGTTGGTGGATGGTTGCAAACTGAGGCTTGCCACTTCTCAGCTGCTCGTACTTCTTGAGCGGCACACCTGGTTCAACTTCCGCAGCTGGTGGTGGCTCCCACTACCGTTGGTGATGATCTCCACGCCTGCGGCAGTGTACAGGCAGTTGAGCAGGGGCAAGATTTTAACTGGTATGGCACAAAGTAATGTACAAAGTAATGATCCTATGTCTGTATGAGAGCGAGTTGTTTTGACACCTGCAGCAATGTACGAGTGTACGGACTGGCGTGCATGCTTGCAAACTAGCAGCGGCACACCTCCATCCGGCAGTGCACAGCAAGGCTTGGGCAGTGAAAGCGGTTCTTCAAATCCGCACTTCCGGGTTACGGTGCTATGCTCACCCGCCAGAGCCAGCCCAATATGTGGGGCCTGCGGCGTGAAGAGCTCCTCGCACGTTTCTGCTGCCAGCACCGTGTCTTGGAAGCACAGAGCTGCAAAGGAGCAGGGAAAGAGTGTGGGGCAGAGGGCGGGACACGGCCAGATGACAGATAGCCAGGCAATTGAAACCTTGGGAGCCGGGCAAAAGGGGGCATCGGTTACCACCATGCGCCAGCTTGTTGCGGGCAGGCACTGTGACCAAACCAGTGGCCTACCTCCCCTCCCCTGCCCTGCCCTGCCAGCCCCGCACCAGGCCCTGCGCAACCTGCCTCTCGAACGTCCTATGCCCTGCCTAACACCCCGCCACCACCCCACCCCGCGCGCAAAATCGTCCTACAAACCCCAATGCTTCTCTCCCTACCGTACAACCCCACCCCTGCCAGCCCTAGACTACAACCCCACCCCTGAACTACAATTCCAACAACTACCTGCCCCGCCCCACCTGCATCTCCAAAATGGCACTGCCGCTGCCCCGTCAGCTGCTGCAGCTCAACGGGGAGTGTGTGCTCCTCAACCTGCCTTTGCCTCTTCCAAGTGGCAAAATAGCGGGTCTCCCTGCAGCAGGCGTGGAATTGATCCTAAGCGACTAGCTGGGCAGGTGGCCTGCCGAGCAGGCAGGCAGGCAGGCAGGCAGGCAGGCAGGCAGGCAGGCAGGCAGCGAGTGTATGACAGGTGCACCCCCACGTACAAGGTTAGGATGAACTTACTGATTTCCAGATTATAGATTTAGCTTAACCCAATCCTAACCAGGAATTGTTGTTTTTAATCTGTTGTCTGGATACACATGGCTGGTACGCCCCTGCCTGCTTAATCCTTTCCCCGCCTTGCCTGTAATTGCCATCGTTGGCCAGATGCAGCTTTGGGCGTATGAGCAGCACGCGCCGGTTGAGCAGGAAGATGCGGCAGTTGTAGCGCACGCCCCGGTGTATCACAGGCATGCCCACATCACACACAATGCCGTCGGTGTGCCCGCCACGCATCAGCTCGGCCACACACTCCTGCGCAAGAATAGAGCAAGCGAACTGGGTGGTTGATGAGGCATGCAAGTCGTCAGAGCCAGCCAGCCAGCCAGCCAGCAAGTAAGCCAGCAAGCCAGCACCCAGAATTGCTACACTAATTGCTGCACAAGAGCACCACCACGCCCACGACCGCAGCTGCCCACCCATCCACCCATCCATCAGTGCTCCTTAACGTTTACACTACACCACAAACTGCCGCTGCCTGCCAACCCACGGTAGTATGCCAGTGAACGGCACAATGTAGAGTTAGCAGCAGAATTGCCTGGGAGCAGGAGCTCAACTACTGCAGGCCACCCACCCATGCCTGTGTCATGGTAAACCCTTCCCACACGGTGTGTGTGTGTGTGTGTGTGTGTGTGTGTGTGTGTGTGTGTGTGTGTGTGTGTGTGTGTGTGTGTGTGCGCGCGCGCGCGCGCGTGTGCGTGCGCGTGTGCGTGTGCGTGTGCGCGGCGGAAAAGCCCACTGAAGGGTGAAATGTGTTCGAGGATGAGGTAGACGGCAGTGAGGGTGGGATGAACCTAACCCTCTAGGTGTTTCTTAGTACCGCCTACCCACCCAGGAGTGCTCTACAGTGTCATGTTCCATGAAATGGTCCTCACAGCCGTAGCCTGGGATCTCCAGCTCAGGGCCCACCTGCACCACACAGACATTTCGTGGCGGAGCAATATGCCTGGCTCACACCACGGCTGGCATAAAAGGCACAGGATAAAGGCAGCGGTGCAGAGTGCTGAGTGCAGGGTGCTGGGTGCAGAGCATGTGACGGACATAAACAGGCAACCAGTGCAGAGCACAAAGAGCAGACGAAGTAGTAGCGCCAGGCAGCGGGGCAGCGCAGCAGCAGAAGTCGCAGCAGCAGCAGCAGCAGTGGAAGCAGCTCGGCAGCGACAGGCGCGACAGTGGCAGCAGCACAGCAGCGGCGAAGGCCGCAGTGGTAGCAACACAGCAGCAACAGCACCAGTAGCGGTGACGCAGTACTTACAGAAACGGCAGGTGCAGCAACAAAGCAGTGACGGAAGCCGTGGTGGAACAGCGTAGCAACACAACAGGGCTGAATGCTAGGTCTAAGACGGGGGCGGGACTTGGCGACACTTCGGGGTAGCAGGTAGCCTAGCAACGCAAGCTAGCGCTCTCGCAAATGCTGGGCAGCAACAGATTGTGCTGGTGCACTGTCTGAGCCACCCATCACTGTCATTCCCTTGAAAAACGGCTCTCAGTCCACGTAAACCAGTCCCAAGCCAGCAACAAACAGCCCTAGCGCACCCTATAGCGTGCGCCACAGCGGCGGGCCTCAGCTATGGAGCGGGTGATGCGCCGCAGGTTGCCCTCGAAGTCCATGGCCCATTGATCTAAGTTACAGGTGGCCAGAATGGCCACACGCTGCTTGCCAACCATCCCAGGAACCGCTGTATGCGCCGATGGGCGGCGTCACGGAGAATGGGGCGCGTCAGGAGGTGATGAAGAGCATTCGATTGGTTACGCGATGCTGCTAGGACGTGTGAGGCACTCATCACGCCACAGCGGGGCTTGCTTGCGCTCGTGACAAGGACCAAAGCACAGCATTCACAGCAGGGATGCTGCAGAGCCAGATGTTTCCCTGATCAACTCTCTGCGGCGAGCGGCGTGTCTGATAAATATCGCCGTGGGGGCGCTGGTTGCACTTCACGCCATATGGCCGGGGCATGGCTTGCAACGGTGGAGGCAAGGCTGCCGCATTGCCCGCCAAAAGACCCAACACGCAATAAACAACGCAAGAACGGAAGAACAGGTGCGGATAAGCCCACCCCTAGGAGCGCATTGTCGACAGGGCATGTCTCGCACACGCGAGATTTGCCTCGCACCCACTCGCCCATTGACCCGCCGGGCTCGCTAATCTCGCACTGGGTCTCATTGCAGGAGGGTCTCGCTCAAAGCAGCAGGCCAAGCGGCGGGATGTCGGGCCAGCAAAAGCGGTGAGGCGGCGGTCGGTCGACCCTCCACCGCTGAGGAAGTGCCATCCAGCATGCTCTCCTCTGTTTGTGCTTCATTTCATTTCCGTTTCTGCCTATGTGGCGTGCAGCCAAAGCTTCTGCTGGCGGAGAAAGAGCGGCCATCAACAGCCACAGCCCTGACCGCCGTCACTCGCACCCCTCCTGCCCGCTCGCCCGCTGACATCCCTCAAGCGCTGGAATTTCCTGACTGGAGTCTGTTACTAAGAGAGGAGGAGGCTGCAGCTGCTGCTGGTGTTCCTGATGCCGCAGCTACATCCGCCTCCCTTCCTGCTGCCTTGCCTCCGGCGATGATAGCAGCCCCGTTGGTAGACATAGGCGGCCCCTTGACAGCCCCTGCCTTCACCCGGGTGGCTGTCACTGTTCCGTACTGCCGCCTGCAATTCGGGGAGCACCTCCGCGTGGTGGGCAGCTGCTGGGAACTTGGAGACTGGGACCCCTTTGCGGCCCCGGCGCTGGTTTGGCACAAAGGCCATATGTGGAAAGGAGAGGTGGCGCTGCCAGCTGGTCAGCGGCTAGCATGGAAGCTCGTGATCATCCGCGGCGACGGCGTGACTCCTTACTGGGAAGGCGGCGCGGATCGGCCGCTGTGGGTGCCTCAGCTCGCACCAAACAGCAGCGGCAGCAGCAACGGCAGTGCCAACGGGGATGGCGCTTCAGCCCCGGCGCTTTTCGTCACCTGCCACTTTGCTTACACCAACTTTACGGACCTCGCCTGCCCACAGCTGACGGTGCGTGGGTACGGGCAGGCCTGTACTGGGGCAGCAGCAGCTTCTCTTTTCCAAAGGAAGCAAGAAGGGCTTCAGCGCCCCGATGCGGCCTACCTTGGTTGTTGCATCACCTGTGGCACGCGCGTTCTTGCCATTCCCCAGTTGCCCCTTTAATTACTGGCGTCTTTTGCCTCCCCTCCAGCTTGTCAGCTTATCCCAACAGATTCCATGGTATTGATATGGGAGTCCCTTTGACCCTGCATTGCTTGGTTGCCTCCCAACAGGCAGCAGCTGAGAGAGCCGCTGCACGTGTGGCCGGTCTTGAGCGGCAGCGCAAGGACCTGAAGGCCCAGGTGGTGGCTTTCTGGGAGGCGGTGCAGGAGAGGTGAGAACAATGGCGTATACGCTAATCAATCAGTTTGCCAAACCCGACCTTCCTGTCTATCTCATCTTCCTGGCCTGCCCACCTACCCTACCTGCGTACCCCATCACCTGTTTATGTTTCCACTTATCTTTCTACTCCCGCAGCGAGGAGCGCTTGGAGCTGCTGAAGCGTGAGATGGAGGAGGCCGTAAACCTGGAGCTTGCGCTGAGGGCCCAGGAGCGGCAGCGCCAAAAAGAGCTGGAACAAGCGGCGGCGGTACAGGCGGTACCGGTGGTGGAAGCCGAGGCGCCCCCGCCGGGGATTACACACATAGTCCTGGCCACCGCGTTGCAGATGATGCAGGAACGAGTGGGCAACCTGCTATTGCCCCCTGCAGCCGCGACCACAGAGCTGCAGCGCTGCCTGCGCCCGCTGCCGTCCAAGCGGGCTGCCGCTAGGGGCCTAGCTATTGCTGCAGCCTGTGGGGAGGGCGGTAGTACCGGAATTGGTACTGCCAGCAGTACCAGCAGCAGCAACCGCGGTGCCAAGTCGGGGGCAGGCCCGGCAGCTGCACGGACGCCTGGCTTGGCACGCAGCAGCAGCTGGGAGCAGTTGCCGCAGGTGGCGGCGTTTGGGGGCGGCGTGCTGAGCAGCCAACGCAGCATGCAGATCGCACATGCGCTTCCGGAAGGCCAGGTGGGCGCTGATATTATTCCACGCGAAAATGACATTGGCTGCTGCGCAGCTGCTGTGCTGCTATCTTTACGGGTGCCGCTTCCACCTTGATCGTGATCAAAACACTGTGCGTGCCGGGTTGTGCTCCCCTGTGCATGCTTGCCAGTGGACCTGGCTGCCTAGTTCTCTCTGTCCGCCTGCATCCTAACGTGGCCGTTGTTGTGGGTTGCAGGATGCCGGCCCAACCCCTTAAGTTAAGCAAGCCACGACGTGGATCTGGGACAGCAGCATCTTTCAACATGAAAAGAGACCCAACGACTGTGTAGCACAGCAACCAACAAAGTGCTCCCCTTTTTCTACCAGCAGCCGCTTTCTGTTTACCAGCGCTGCAGCAAATGCACCATGTGGCGACAACAGCGGGCCTGCCCCGCAGCACGAATTTTTCTCTCTCTCATTGTTTTGTCTGTTTTCACTTAGGTGTGTTTGCATGTCCATGCTCGCCCCGTTCCACCCCGTTTTCTCTCCTCTGCAGTTTGCTTACGAGCAGCCAAACCGCCCCTATATACATGCTTGGCTTCCCTCCCTCATGCCCTGCATTTTTGTGCCCCTTTCCATTCATGAAAGGGATTCAGGTAAACTCTGTGCCGCATGTCGGCTCTCAGCAAACCTGCTGCCTGTCCTGCATGCCTTTCCTGCCTACCAGGGCAGCGTGGCTGGCCGTCTGCTTAGCCGTTGCTCTCCCGCAAGCACAATAACGAATCTCAGCACCAACACTCTTCCCAGCACCACCATCCCCAACACTTTTGGCGGAGTTTCTTTTTACAAAAAGGGAATTCCCTACCTTCCACTGCACACCCCTCCAGCACAGAACCTTTCATGGGCATTTGCTTTGGCTCAAGAGTTTGCATGATTGCCGCTGTTTCCTCGATCATCAAACTTCCCACTTCAGCCGCGTTCATTTGCAAGCTTTGATTGTGTTGCCGCTGCCATCTCAGCATCATGCATCACTTAACTTCTGTACAATATGCACCACAAAGTAGGGCACTGTGCTGCTATTCAGCACATCTGTAACACTAGAATGCACAAAGTGATGAAGCATGAGCGTATGTGTGGCCTCCAGGTCAGGCAATGCTGCACCAATCTACCTGCTGCATCAGCAGTTAACCGGCTGGCCCCTTCCCTTGGCAGGTATTGTACTGCCATGTACTGCTGCTATACTGCTACATCAGCTGCCGCTTCGCTGCGACACCGTGCCACACAGCGCCTCGGCCATGGCTCCTGTTTGAGACGCTCCCCAAGCGCCCGCCAGGGTGCCATGCGCTGCTCTCTGGTCATGGGTGCAGCACCGCTGGTGCTTGTCATCACCCAGACCTGCGGCCAGAGTGTGGCACAGCCAACAGGGCAGGCGGAAGCCATTCCTGATCCAACAGTAGGCAAAGGCGTGCAGCACAGCCAACAGGCCAGGCTTTAAAGCGAAAGTGCATGCCACATTTAAGAAGTAGGAACCAAGCACAGCACAGCACAACACAGCCAATGCAGCAGTGGCCGGGTGAGAAAGTATATCCCCTCACCCAGAGTAGGCCAAACAGTGTGCGTGCTTGAAGGAAGCGTGACATGACTTACACACCCTCGGCAAAGGTCAAATGATTTTCGAACGTGCCCCCTTCCACTTCTGCGTCTAGAAGAAGTTTGGTGCACAACCAAAACCCTACACAGCCCCAGCAACAGCCCAAGTTAGGGCCTTCTCACCTCTGTGTCAAGAGGCAGCGGCCAGCCCTTGGGCAGCACCCACTGCCTGCCAGTGTCTATGCGCGCAGGCCGATTAGCCTGCAGGGTAACGGTCTGCGGTGGACTGCTGCTGCTGCTGCGGGGCCCCGGGCTGGCCGCACTGTTACCACCGGCAGTATCCGCAGACTGCTCCTGTTGCTGCTGCAGGGGATGCTGAGGTGCGGCTGCTGCTGCTGGTGCTGTGCCTAGTGTTTGGGCTGCTGCTGAGGTGTCGCCTTGCTGCTTGCAGCTGCTTCTCCTGCCAGCCTTGCTGGCGTTCCTGCTGCCGCTGCTGGGTGGCCCCTGAAACAGCTCGATAAACTGCCTCTTGCCGCTAAAAGCCACCAGGCGGGGCGCGCCGCAGCACCCACAAATACAGCCGATGGAAGCACTGGCTCGGCGCGCCTGGTCTGCCAGGCGGGCGAAGAAAGCGGGGCGCCACGCTGCAAAGTGCTGGGTGGTGAATTGAGAGCTATCGGTGCCCGGCATTCCAGCACCCACGTCGGTGAATCCCACGCCGGCGACCTCTGGCATGCGCCAGTCATCGGTTGCGCCAGAAATAAGGTCAGGGGGAGCGATGCCCGTCTCTCGGAAAATCCGCCAAGCCCAATTGGACGGGTTGCTACACAAGCGGGGCAGTGTGGACCGGTAGGGACCCACTGGGCTTTGGGCAGCGGCCACAGTATCAAGGCTTTATGCATTAAGGCTTGATGGCAGAGAATGCTGCCATCGTCATCCAGGGTGAACATAGGAGGCTGCCGTATGGGCGAGGAGGCCGGAGGCAGGTACAAATATACACCTGTGCACGGGACTGACCTGTAGAAGTGGCCGCTGGCCCATGCGTGCGCGCTTGGATTGTGGCCCACGACGACCATTCTCAGCGGCGCGTCACCCATTTTCTCCGAAACCAAGCCTCCAGTCTGGTTTGCCCCTGCCGCACGAGAGGCTGCCTGCTCGTTGGCCGCTGGGTCTGCCGCTGCTGCCGCTGTGCTGGGTGCGGCCGTGGCGACCTGTTGCTGTCGACGCCGTTTGGCGGCGGGACGTCTTTCCTCCCCTGACAGCGCAGCCGATGCCGCTGCAGCAGCTTGACGCGCTGGGTTGGCTGAAGGCGCCAGCGGGTGGGCGAGGCGGTAGGCCTGCAGAATTAGAAGCACCCGAACCCAGCCATGCACATTGAACGGGCTTTGTGAATATGCCTGTACCCTGTTGACGAGCTGCCAGCTTCAGCGATCGATGCCATCTGCGCCGACGTGCTGGGAAACCCTACCTCAAACATGCTGATCATCATTTCAATCCGGATGTGCAAATTGTAAAGGTCAAGCCTTGAAACGTTACGGTAGTACACCAGCACGCCTACGTGTAACGGCAACTCAAACCTGATGTGCAATATCAACTAACCGCCTGCGATCGCAGCACGTGCGATCTACCGTCGGCATTGCATGGCCCCGCTTGGGGCATCCTACGGTGCTGGCCGGGCAGCGCCATGAGCGCAGAAGGCGGCGGGCCAGACGGCTGTTCGGGGCTCAGCGACCAGGTCATATGGGCTGCCTATGCTCTGCAAAACGGGCTGGCTGGCGATGACGACGGAAGGAGCTCCGCCAGCAGCCTGGGCGGCAGGGCAGGTCTCTGCAGCCCCAGCAGCCATACTGCCCGCGGCGGCAGCGGCGGCGGCAGCAACTACGGCCCATCGTCATATGCTGTGCAACGCAGCCACTCCCGCCCTGTACCGATGCCAGCCGCTGCTGGAGGCCGAATCCAGCCCAGCGCAGGTGCGAATAACGGCAGGGGAGGGTTGCCTGCAGGCTGCCCTGGAGGCCCAACATGCAAACCGGGCCTTGCACCGCAGGTGGCAGGCGGGGCGGTGTGGTGCCTGGCAGCAGGCAACTGGCTCTCTCTGCTCTTGCCTGTCATTGTGAGTGTATGCTCATTCTTATTCTGTCCCATATATGCAGACAGTCCCACCTTTCTTCCTGTCGGCAGCCTGTCGCCGCCATCCAGCCCCAGCCAGCCTTCGCGTCTGGGGCCAGGTGGCAGCCCCCAAAACAGCCACCACCACATCACATACGCCGCTCCTGCAGTTAGTAGCGCTGTTGTAGGGGAGGTGGAAAGCGTTGGTGGCCAATGGGAGGATCTATATGGCTGCTCTCCGCCCCGGCCAGCCCTCCCGCTTCAATACCAGCAGTACCCACAGTACCACCATCACCATTATCAGCAGTACCAAGTCCCCAGAGGCGCAGGCAGCCCCCAACTGCAGTCCCGCCATCACTCCCAGCACTTGGAGCACCAGCAGCACCTGTTAGAGCCGGCAAGCCAGCATGGCGTGCCGCAAGTGTCAGTGGCGCCATCACCAGCAGCAGCACTTGCCGTCCTGCCACCAAGCATGCCAGCGGGCAGCAACTTTGTGGGTGCACCAGGAGCAGCAGCGCTAGCCATCCCACCAGCAGGCATGCCAGCAGGCAGCAGCGCTACGGCCGGCAGCGGCATGGGGGAGGGCAGGCAGAACGGCGAGAGCGCCTCTACCTTAAACCAGCTGGAGCATGTGGCTTCATTTGGGTTTGACTCTGTCCCTCCCTCTCTTCCACTTCCCACTATAAGTCGAGTGGAGCGCCTATCTACCTCAGGGCAGCCCTTGCTGCCAAGGGAAGGCTCCTCTGCTGCAGCAGGTTTGGCCGCTGCGGGGGCCGCTGCCGCCGAGGCAGTTCGGCAGCAGCTGGCGGCTGGGGAGCGCGCACGGCGGCAGGCTGCCAACCAGCAAGCGGATGAGGACGCGAAAGGAGAAGAGGAAGAGGAAGAGGAAGAAAGTGTGCGAGCAGTTGCAGCGTCGGCTGCCACACCTGAGGCCGCAGTGAGCTTCTCAATATTTGAGGAGGATGCTGGTGGTCAGGCAGGGGCAGAGCGTGATGAGGGCAATGGCAAGGCGAATGGAGTGAGCCCCGAGCCAAGTGGCAGCCATGCAGGGATCACAGACGGAGACGAGGTGAGAGTGGTCAGTGGACGTGCGTTTAAGCTTTGCGCACGTGTCTGATTTCTTGCTTGCATCAAATCTCTGGTTGGCTGAGTGGCTGTGACGTGCCGTACCATGACCGCGCTGTGCGGCGCTGTGATAGGCGCCGTGTCAAGATGCTGTGCTACTCTACAGCTGGGATTAGCTCATACAAGGCAGGGCGTTGGAGGCACCTGCCACGACATGACTTATTGTGTAGATGCTGCTCATCATGTCATGTGTTGCCATGTCATACAGCTGTACTGCTGTACCATTCGTGCGAACTGCTGTACTGCTGTACCATGCTTGCAGTTGGGGCTGGCCGAGATCCAGGCGGGGCGCAGAATGCGCTTCTACCACCGCTGGAGCTTTTGGGGGCGCCTGCTTTCCTTAGCAGTCAGCTTTGCTTTCTTTCTGTCGGGGATCGTCACTCTGGTGGTGTGGCCCAATGTGGTGAGTCGCCGGCCCTGGGTTGGGGAAGTATATGGTGTAATCTGATCCAATCTGTTGTGACGTCGTGCGGTGATGTGTGTTGTGACCTGAGGTGTTGTCGTGTGGTAATACGAGGGCATGGTGTCGAGTGAAGGATGATTTGCCAAGGGACGGATGGCCTGAAGTAGGCTGGGCTGGGATGGGCAGGGATGGGATGGCCTCAATGCTTTGTTTTGCCTGCCATTTGCCTGCCTGCAGAAGCTGGTGTGGTTCAACCTGTGGCGCTGGTGCTTCTTCCTGGGCTGCTGGCCGCTCATCTACTGGGCCAGTGTGTGGGCCATGTGGGCACTGACCAAGTTCTGCGAGTGGCGGCTCTTTGCCGCTCGTACCGCCGTGTACTTCCTTGTAGGTGAGCACTTTGCTGTACTGGATGTACACTCCTCCCCTGGTGCACGCTCGTACCCAATCCTCACTTGCCCACGCCCAACCTCAACCACATCAAACCACCCACCCATCCACTACAATGCCTGCCTGGCAGCCTGAGTCACCTGTCGCAACCTCTCTGTTTCCTCGCCCTGCCCTGCCCGTCAGCCTTTCTGGTGCTCATATGTGCCCCTCAAGCCCCATTCCGCCCAAGTCCATGCCGCCATAAACTCATCGGTCTGTGGCCCTTCAACCCCACTACATTATGTTTGAAGTCAGTTCTGAACATGTTCCCTTCATTGCCACACATGCTCGACTTCTTTCTTCCCTTCGAGCCTGCAGGCACCCGTGGGGCACTCATGCTTGTGATGCGCTCCTGCCTGGTGCTGGCCGCCTTTGCCGCGCTGTTTCAAACCCAGCCCAACTTGGACGCTGATCCTGCAGTGCAAAAGGTGTTCAATGTGCTGCTCAAACTTCTGGGTGAGTCAGCAACGTACTCCTCACAGCTGGGTGGGTTAGGTGCTTGTTTCGAATTTGCTATCACAGAGACTGCAGCGCTATGAAGATGCTATGGCGGTTGTGGTGTGTGGCTTTTGTGCGGGTGGACGGGTGCATGGTGCGCTGTTCTTTTGCAGACCTATGCTCTCGCCCTGGTCCTGCCTGCAGGCTGCCTGGTGCTGATGACCGCCGCCAATCTCTTGAAAAAGGTGCTTCCTGGCCTCCCGCACTCGCCTGCCCCAGCCTTGATTGCCTGCCTGCATTTATTTCGCCCTCGCCTGTTGCACGAATCGTAAGCCTCCTCATTTCGCTTGAAGCAACTCTTGCATCGCCAAAGAGGTGGTGTTACTCTGTCGTTACCCAGTTGTGGGTTACCGTCCATTTAAGCAACGTAATGAAAAGCTGCATATGAAAGTACGCATGCAGGTGCTGATCAAGCTGATGTCAACCCACTTCCACAAAGAAGCGCACTTCCACCGCATGCAAGAAGCACTGAGAAAGGTGGGGACTCTATCCCGCTTAGCTCCCACTAGAGTGAAGGGCTCATGATTGCTAATAGAATGAAAATAATCAATTGACTGGGTGGCGTTCTGCAGCCTGGCGACAGGGTGGCGGTTCACCCAGTGTTGTTCTATCCTTTAGCCCTGCTGCCATCGTTATGTAGATCTGCTGCAGGAATTTCTACCCTAGCGCCTGTGACCTAGGCCCCGCCTGAATCCTGCCCCACATCTGTCTTTTTGGCCGGTTCTATGCTTATGCCCCATGCAGGAGTACTTTCTGTCTGTGATGTCCCAGCCGCGGGAGCACCGTGACAGCATGCAAAGTTACGCGCATGGGCCGGGTGGGGCAGCAGCGCAGCACAACAAGTCGTTTGCGAAGCGGTGGCTCAGCCGCCAAGCACTCAGTAAGGTGGGTGCTGGGCCTCTCTATGTGTTTGTTGCTAGGGGGGCCTGCTTTTGAAATGCATGCTAGGACGATTGGTTTCCTGGAAGGATCTGAAGTATCTCTCTCTTGTTGCTGTGTGGGCTCTGCCTTCCAAACTGCATATCATGATGTATTGGATCACCCGGAACTGTTTTGCCAAATGTTTTAAACTCCCAGGTGCCTGGCCTGCCTATAGCTCTCTCACATTACTCTACCCCGCTTAGCATGCTGCCACCTGCCCCTGAGCGTGCAGAGCGTAGCTGCCATGCACTCCCTGCCAACCATGATGCGTTCTTTCACCCGCCGACGCGTCCAACGCAGTCAGTCAGACCCTCTTCTGGTCGATGGGCGACAGCTGTCAGATGGGCAGACAGTTGCTCATGTGTCAGACAGCGGCGCTGCCTGTCCCCAGCTGCAGCCCGCTGGTTCGGGTTCGCCGTTTGACATTCTAGAACAGTCAAACTGGTCAGCGACAGCTGCGTTGACCAGCGTCAACGTGATTGTGGGTGCTGGCGTGGCACCTTCCAGCAGGAGCATGCCCAACCTCGTGCCTGTGGGGGAGGCTGAGCAGGCTCTTGGGGCGCTCCAGCGGCAGCTAGCTGACTCGATTGGTCCCCTCTACACTCCCAAGACCAGTAGCTGTGGTGCCGCATCTGCTGGTGCTGATAAGGCAACTGTCATGGGTCAGCGCCGCTCTGAAATTCCTTCCTGCCTCGGCGCAGCGGCAGCACCAGGGTCAGCTGCAGTGGGCAGCCCCCAACGCCAGCCCAGCCGCCTTTCACGCACCGCCGGTGCCAGCAGCGCTGCTGAGACCGGGCTCACCACTGCTGGGGACTTTCTTCCCCATACTCCCACGGGTGCGCCCGCAATGGGGAGCAGCCCCGGCCGGGTGGGATTGTTGATACACCAAACGAGTCGTAAGCTGTCACACTCGCTGTTCCCCACAGGCGGCTCACCTATTAAGTTTGCCGAGCCAGCCACAGCAGCAGCCGCAGCGGCGGCCATGCCAGCAATCGCAGCAGCACGGATTGAGCCACGTCCTTCGCTGGCATCTCGCGCAACATCTCGCCTCTCCACCCTGCAAGCCGCCAGACAGAGCTTTGCTTTCAGGGTGAGTGGTCCAGCGCAAAAACAAGGCGGCAATGCGTTTGTTTCTTTCCTGCTCGCCTGCCTGCTGGTACTGCGGCTGGTTATCCAATATTGCAACACAAATTCTAACCTGCCAGCCCCACCCGGTCTAGACCTGCCGCACATTGCTATGACATATGGTGTGACCCCACACCTGAGGACGTGCAATGCCGTCACTCACGTATCCATGCAGCCGCGCTGCCATGCTCTGCTGCGCCAAGCATGCTTCTTGATTGAATGAGAATCCATACTATTCCTTTGTTGTGCTGAGAAAATGCGCTGAGAATGATTCAGTGGTGGTTCAACGTACATGACCAACAACTGATTGCTGGATCATGAAGTGTGATGAGTGATCACGCTGCATCACATGCTGCAACCCAGTGCGCTACACATGCTCTGCCACGCTGCATCTCACTGCAACACAGTGATTTCTGCCACATTAGAAGCATGCAGGTCCCCTCCAAGCAGCTGTCTCTCGTCACGCTGCGCTCCGGTGCCGGCAGTACCGTCAGCAAGTCTGTGTAAGATATGCAGTATCCTTGTGTTGTGCAGGCACCTTCCAAGCAGCTGTCTCTCGTCTCCCTGCGCTCCGGTGCCGGCGGTACCGCCAGCAAGGCGCTGCCGCCGTTCCAACAGCTGCTGGACCTGGGGCAGACAAGGGAGGAGCTGCGGGCGCGGAACCGGCGCACCAGCATCGTGCAGGTGGGGTCGTGGATGCTGCTTGTGCTGATGAATGCTATGGCAGCCTTACAGTGAAGCTGACTAAAATAGGCGACCACAGCCCACCAAGCCGTGCTGTCCTGCTTCAAAAGTCTCCTCAATGTTTTTGCTTTTTGTGTTTACAGTCTGCCTCACCGCAACAGAACTTACGACACAGACAAATCGCTTGCTGTAATCTCCATTGAAGCAGCAATAACACACACGCGCACGCATTCACTGCACCGTGTCAACCAATCCCTGTCTGCCCACAGATGCCCCCCGAGGAACTGGAGAAGATGCACCACATAGAGAAGCACATACGCAAGAACCAACTCAAGGTGAATGCAGGGCGGCATGGCAGGGCCTGTTCTGTGTGATTGTGAGTTGAGGTTGACATCATGCGTGTGGTGTGTGGTTGGCAGTTGCCAGTACATTCACACTGTTTTGGGTGTCTGAGGGTAGTTGCGGGCTCAGCGGATGTTTGGTGGAGCCTACTGTGCGTGTGATCATAATATGAGGGCCTTTTTGTGCTGCAGTGATGGTGCCCCTTGGACTTTGCTGTGCTGCGATCATGCTGTGGTCCATGCTGGCACATTGCTAACCCTCCCTTTTGCCAGATATGCTTGCTTCCCCGGGCTGCTCCCTCCCTCGGGCGGGACAGTACGGCCTAATGCTGTGCTCATGCTGTGGTCCGCCCTGCTTCATGCTGTGCAGCTCACCTTGGTTGACCAGCTGGGCAGCTTCAAAGAAAAGTCTGGCGGTAGCAGCAACGAACAGGCAAGCCCATATTGTACGCTGTGTTGCGTTTGGCTGCTGCCGCTTACTGCAATGCACTTACTGTGTTACTGTGGTTACTGTGTTACTGCCGTATCCAGCTGGTTTGTAGGAGGCTCGACGTGTGGCTTTCTTCCTGTACCACAACTTGAGGGCCTCACGCAAACGCAACTGGATTCAGCAGTCGGGTGAGGCACCTGGTTGCTGCTTTGGATCAGTGAAAGCTTAAGCTCGGACCTGCCTCCCGGCATCTCAGACCACGCCCTTGCTGCCAGAATCGGCCACCCATAGTTTTCGCCACCCAATATAGCATCATTGCCTTCACCAAAATGGACGCGACGCTTGGTTTGCAGACCCAACAGTGTCATCATCCCTCCCTTTCTTGCTTCCCTTCCTACAGACTTGCAGGACTTCCTCCCCCCTCAGCAGGCCGCTGAGGCGTTTGTTTACCTGGACATTGATGGCAACGGGCGCATCAGCCAGGCAGATCTGCGCCAGTCAGTGCTAAAAATATTCCAGGCGGGTGGGGTGGGTGGCGGTGTCAGGGGTGAAGGGGTTGGGTGCGTGGGTTTCTCTTCTTTATGTGCGTATGGGGAGAATTTGGGGATGTCCCCCGGGGTGCTTCTGCATGGCGAAGGGTTGAAGCAGTAGGGTAGCGAGGGGCATCACGGCTGCTTCAACCCGTCGCCATGCAGAAGCACCCCGGGGGACATCCCCAAATTCTCCCCATACACACAGAGTTGAGTGTGCGTGGTCTCGCCCTGCCTGCTGTGCCTGCTGCCATGCAGGAGCGCGCCCACATGGCGCTGACTCCTCACCCTTGATTCGCCCCCACGATGCTCGCTCTGCCTGCTGTGCCTGCTGCCATGCAGGAGCGCGCCCACATGGCGCTGACTCATCACCCTTGATTCGCCCCCACATGCTCGCTCTGCCTGCTGTGCCTGCTGCCGTGCAGGAGCGCGCCCACATGGCGCTGACTCTGCGAGACACCAAGAGCGTGATTGGAAAGCTGGAGAGGCTGCTGGGCTGCATCATACACACACTCTGTGTGTTCTTCTACCTCGCTATTTTCAACGTGAGTAGAGCAGGTTGAATTGTTGCAGCGCCGTCCATGTTGCAGCGCTGTTGAAGCAAGGCTCGTTGCTGCTTCAGCCCCGATGTACAGTAACCAACGCTGCTGACGGACTGGGGGGGTCAGGGGATTTGTAGCAGCGTGCAGTGCTGGCACTTGCGACATGCCTATAGTTAGAGAGCAGTGTCGTTGATCAAGCGCAGTGATATCGCCAAAGCTGCATGAATGCACCTTCTTTTAATACTAGAAAAAATTGCAGTGGTGCCTTGTTCTGAAGTAATTCCAGGTATATTTGTTTGCCGGTGGTGCAGATTGACGTCACCCAGGCCTGGCTCACTTTTTCCTCAATCATGTTGGCCTTCACTTTCATATTCGGCAACTCAATACGAACAGTGTTCGAGTAAGTCGTTGCGATCATCTGATTGACGAAGGCTCCTGCTGCTGAAACTTGGTTTGGTTAATGGCACAACAACTTGCATATGTGGTGATGTGGCCATAGAGCAAAGTACAATGGGGTGGTTGATCCACACTGCCGTCGTGTGGGTGTGAGTGATGTCCTTTTTTTGTTGCTGCTGCCGTGTTCCGCTTGTGCGTTTGCCGTGTGCAGGTGCGTGGTGTGGCTGTTTGTGGTGCACCCGTATGATGTGGGTGACACTCTGGTGCTGGCAGGGGAGAACCATAAGGTGCGTGGATGTGATCTTTCCTCCTGAAGTTTCCTTTAATGGCTTGAATGTTGTTGATTGTACTGCTGGTGTTTGCTTCTAGTGTTGTTGCTGCTGCTGGAGGTTCTGCTGCGGGTAATGTACTGCTGTTGCTTGTGCTGGCGATGGCAGGGGAAACACAAAAGGTGAACCTCAGTCGATGAACGGAAATGCTGACTGCCGTAGTTGATTGAAGAGTGCTAGCTGGCATAATAAAGTAAATTCCCTCCCGTTCACATCCAACAGGTGGAGGAGATTACCCTGCTCAACACAGTGCTCAACCGCTGGGATGGCTCCCGCGTGTACTGGCCCAACTCCCGCCTCAACACAGAACAGCTGTACAATCTGTCCCGCTCCGCCAACAAGTCGGAGACTCTCAAGGTGGGTGGGTTGCCGGGTAGGTGGGTGGGTGACTGGCAAGGTGGCTTGGCTTACGAGACTTAGAGCCTGTTTTGTTTGGGTGGTGGGTGGGTGGATGGATGGATGATGGGGTGTATATCCTGTTGCAGCCTGCAGCGCTTTGGCAAAAGCACACAGACTCGACAGGGTGGTGGGTGGTGGATGATTCCTGACGGGTTATGTGTGTGTGTGTGTGTGGGGGG
>JAAMXP010004299.1:0-15012 GCA_019693395.1 Ettlia oleoabundans | reverse complement strand
GGTGGGGGGTGGGGGGGCGGCTGCCTGCCCTCCCGCCTAAATGCATAGCCGTATCTTGTGTTTGCAGCGTTTGTTGAAGCGCTATGGAGCATTGAGGTGGTTGTGCCATACTACCTCACGCTGTGCTATGCCATGCTGTTCCCCTCTGTGCTGTGCTGTGCAGGCATTGCCGATGCGTACTGGGAGTACCGCCTTAAGCCCTGGGACATGGCTGCGGGAGTGTTGGTGGTGGAGGAGGCGGGTGGCAGCGTCACGACCATGGACGGCCGTGCATTTTCAGGCAGGCGATCAGCCCTGTATCGTCCCATTGCAAGCTGCCCGCATTACCCATGCCAAATGCTTTCAATGAAACAGCGCTTGCACTTATCAACTTACACTAAAGCAATGGAGTGTTTGCTTGAAGGGGTGAAAAATTTTTTCTTTGCAGCAGCGCAAGCCTGCCGGGCTTCTCACTCCCTCAGCCATGCCCTCTCTGAATCACCTGCTGCAGTGTTCGACCGCAGCGTGCTAGTCAGCAACGGCTCACTGCACCAGCAGCTGCTGGAGAAGATGGAGCCCACCACAGCACGGCTAGTGGAGGAGGGCATTGACCTGTCGCAGTGGTTTGTGCCGGAAGGTTACCGCGTACACACGGGGGCACAATTAGAGTGAGGTGGCACTTATGCCGACTCAAAAGGCCTGCGTGCCAGTGGCTCCAGCTTTTTCGTTGCCATTTTGCTTTCATTTGATCAAGCTGTTGCGTCTGTTGCCCAGGATGTTACACCCTCTGGGGAACGCCTGCCAGCAACTGTGCACGTCTGCCGCGATCTGCATGGCGCCCGCCAGCAGGGCACTTAGTCGTGCTTCCTAAAGTACACAAGGTGCTTCGCTACTTGAATCGCGGGAATCAACCTGGTACATGGTCAGCAAACAGAAATAGAACGGTTCGGCCTTCACTCCCTATCTTCGTTATCAAGAGGCCAACGTTTCGGGGCAAACAGGCGCACATATGAGGGTCACCAATCGCACGGTAGTATTAAGCCGCGTCCTATGGCTGTGGGCTTCGGTTTGTGGGTTCGCCCAGCCATGCCGCCTTTGCTGGACACTCCAAACACACACCCGTGCAGGCGTACTCGCTATTGGAGCGACTGGGAAGTGAATATGCAGTATCAGAGAGCATGGAACTACCGCCACAGACGGACGACCAGGCGCGGCAGCCCCGGCCGCCACGATTGCCGCCCCGCCCAGCACGGGTAGGAGGCTGGAGGCCCTCCTTTTTGTCTGCGTATCATCTACCACAATGTTCTTGGCCAGAAATACATCCTGGATGTTGACTGCTATGCCTTGTGTGTGTTGCAGGCGCCGCCGCAGCCTGTCGCTCGGCCGCAGCAACCGCCCGATGTGGCGGATCGCTTGACGCTAGAGGATAGAAAATTCACGCGTATGTGCGAGGAGGTTTTGCAGACTGGGCAGTGCACCCGCCTTTTGTGCTACTACGCACATAGCAATGAGCAACTGCTTGCAGCACGGTGAGGGCCCAGCCCCCGCGCTTCCTTGGACACTGCATCTACTGGCACACGTCCCATCGCTGACATTACCATTGCTTTAACTTGATTCTGTTGGACAAAGCCTGCAAGCTTTTTTGAAGCCTGTCATTGCTGTTGACTTCCGTAAGTGACTACCTGCCTCCCTGCCCCGTTCTTGCAGCAAGCGGTTTGCACGTCGGGTGGCCGAGGAGCGTGCTAAGCTGGGCTGGGTTTTAGCGCCTAATCAGGCATTACACGGCGGCAAGTACAAGGTTCAGCTGTGCTGGCACTACATCAATTATAATGTAGGTCGAGCTGCTTCCTCTCACTGCTGCCGCCTGAAACGTTTTCAAGTGTCAGTATTGTCCTTTGTCTGCTTGGCTTCTCATACAAGCTTGCTCAACGAGCTGTTAAGTCAAGGCAGCAGGGCGGTAAAGGGAACGGGTCAGCTGTTGTGCATTTGCTCCACCTTGGTGCTGACACACGCCATGCGCTTGCATGTCCTGCAGGGCAACTGCCGGTTTGCCGAACGCTGCAACTTTGCGCATGGGGAGCGGGAACTGAGAGAGCATTTACATGATGAGGCGGCAGTACTCACTGAGTTGGCTGAAAAGGGGCTGAGGCCCATGTATGCCCCCGCCCCCGGCAGCCCGACTCGGCCAGCAGCATCCTCGCCTCGCCACTATAGCCCTAGCCTGGGCAGTAGAAGCGGCGGCGAGGGCAGCCCACCTGCGCCGCCACCGCCGCCGCCTGCTCCCTCAAGATCGGCACCGGTGGCGGCTGCGGACGTGGGTGCTGTGCCCATGAGCAGCGCCAGACTTGCAGAGTACCTGGCAGCTGCCGCACAGCTAGATGATGATGATGCGCATGTGCCTGAGGCCTTCATCTGCCCCATCACACAGGTACGCTGTCATGCTTTTGTTGTACAAAGCCTCTGTTATCTGCGCTGGTTAAGCTTAGCAGCAGAGTGCGATTCCTGCTATGGACACCACCTGGTTTCCATGGATTTTGAAGACCGGTGGCCTGGGAGTATTGCCATCAGTGGCGTTTGGTTGGAGGGTTCCTGCTGCTGCAGTTGCTGCTGCCTCAGCTGTGGTTGCTTGAAGGCTGTCATGCTGCCTGCTGCTTCCCACTGCCACAGGTTGTGCTGGAGGATCCTGTAGTGGCGGCCGACGGTAAGCTCACGTGCATCTCAGCCAGCCACCATGCTAGAAATGCACCGGTGGTGGGCAGCGTTTCGCTCTATCGAGGCATGGCCTCATATTTACCCCTTCACATCACAACCCTTCGTTTATTTGTTATTGTCATTTGCTTAAGGGGTTTCTTTTTATTAAAAGTTGTCACGCTGGCTCTGCCATGCCCGACTGCCCCTGCGCTCACCCGCCCACACAGTTTTGGCTAACCTCTGCCCTTGTGGGGCCTTTGACTTGCAGGTTTTGCGTACGAGCGACACGCCATTGAGGCCTGGCTTTCCTCCAAGGGAACCAGCCCCATGACAGGCAAGCAGCTATCAGACTCGCACCTGTTCCCCAACCACACGCTGGTTGCGGCTATGCGTCAGGTGCTTGGAGATGATGCCTGCTCCACACGCAAGCACCACTAGCACAATCTAAGAAAGGCGAGGAGTCCTTGTCCAGCCACGAGCCTGGAGTTTTTCCAGCATAGGTCCTGTTTATCATGTATCATTAGTGGTGACGCTCTTCTACGCCCTTCCAGCGCGATGTGTTGGTTGGCTGGGTGGTTGGAGTAGGAGCGCTTGTTCTTGCAGTTAGGCTCACCTTTTCTACCAGACCCATCTTATGATGTGATGGTTTACCCACATTGCTTGCTGTAAAAGGACTCAATAAATGTCGCACTGTGATCATGTTGACATGAAGTTGGCTTCCAAAGCAACGGAATCCAAGGCGGTGCACCCTCAGCAGTACATTGGCATCATAACAACGTTCCCCCCGCCAACCACCCTACTGCTGCTGTGCAGCTTTATCGCCACATGGTCCCAATAGGCTGTAGATGTTCAAGTTGGGAGTTTCAACCCCGCAGCGGCAACTGGGCAAGGCCCCGGGCAAGCGACGTGCCAGACCCATGGTATTGCCGCTTCTTATAACCTTTGGGCTTTTATACGTCGCGATTGACCGTTGGAGGGCCCAGGAGGTCAACGCAGGTGTGTGCTCCCATTCCTCCTTCTTCGATCGCACAAACTTGTAGGGCAAACTGCTATGTATCCTGCTGGGGAGGATCTCCAATGGCAATGCTACCTTGCAGCTGCGCCGCAGCAGTTGGTCAAGACCGTTTTGCACCGCCGCCACTGCCTGTCAACAGCGGTGGCGCACCTTGCTGGATGCTGGGGCTGAGGTTTGCCAGCATGCAGCGCTGTGGAGCACGCTTGATAATCTTATATCTGTTTGTGCGTAATTAAACCATTGCCGCGCACAACACAAGAGGCGGCAACCTTCCAAAGCAAGAGGGCTTTACCAAGGATGCCTGGCTGACCCCATGCTTTCCGCTGATCGCCCCCCTCCCTCGCCTCCCCTGCCTCCTCCAGAGCTCCATCAACTGTGCGGCAAGCATGTCGGCTCAGACAGCACTGATCCGTCAGCAGCATCGACAACTGCGTGTAGCCAACCACCGCTAATAAGCTCGTGGGCTCTGGCAGAAGAACGGGCGAGATGGCACCCGCCCAAGTACTCCACCCACACCTGCATCTCCCAAAAGTTTTACGATAACTACCACATGTGAGAACCTAGAAGGGCAGCTGGCAGCTGAGGTCAGGCTATCCACAGCCGGGCTGATGCAGGGCAGAACAGGGCCAGGTATGGAAGTGAAGCAATGCCTGCTCTTGTTGTGAACCTCACCCAATGTTGGTGAGGGGAGGAGGGCAGCACCCACTAAAGCTTCCTTCCGCTGATTACCGCCTCATCGGCACCTGCTCCTATGCCTTGCTTTGTAGGGCCACTTGTAAGTTTGACAACATGTGCATCAATGCCAGCACCCAGCAATTTGAGTATTATGTGGACTCACATTTTTCGGCGGTGCCGGACTGGGCGCAAGGTGGGTGGCGACTATGGCGGTGGTAGCAAGTTGCGTTGGCAGTGCCGGCACCATTGCTGCTGCAGAGTGGCGGTACGACGCTGCCAATGTGTGCACACATCTGTTTCCCGTTTTGTAGTTCCTGCCAAGCAGTCTGAACTTTGTTGTTCATTGGATCCAAAAGCAAACCCGCTGCTGCACTGGGACAGACCCGGCGACAACCTGGCATGCTTTGGCCCTTTCTTGCCAGTGCATTCTTTTCTTGAAAGGTCTCACGACTGAGTGAATAAGCGAGTGGTTTGCTGCTGTTGCAGGTAATCCCGTGGCATTTGATCAGAACGGCAGCCCTCATCAGGACTTTCCCCAGACAATGGTAAATCCTGGTGCGTGCCTGTGCCAGCTCATCAATTGACAACTCAGCACTACAAGGCTGCATATCTACATATGTCAACAAGCACCATATGCATCCCATATAACAACAAGGGCAGCGGAGCAGCATAACGGACACAACTAATATGAGTTGAGATGAAGCCCAGCCGGTGCCCCCCTGCATCACCGCTAGCTTTTGCTGCCAGTTCCGGTTGGCTGGAAGCGCTTGCCCGACGCGGCTTGCCCTGTGGTTGCGATTTTCCTGACGAGCGTGATGCTTGATTCCTGCCTGTTGTCACAGCTAACATCACCCGGCCCGCAGCCTTGGTGCATCCAATCCATGTCCTCCACGGGGCAGTGCCCCACTGCCGTACCTGCTGCCCTGTTTTTGCTGTCACCCTGCAGGCCATGCACGCATAGACGACCACGTGAGCTGGCGTCCCGTCATGAAGCGGCAGCCATTTCCGCAGGCCGGCCCCAGAGTCAATTGGGCGCCCTCTGACCAGGCTCTTGTCCATGCCTTCCCCCCACCCCTGCTCTGGAACTTTGGGTGGGTAACATGCTCGCATAAGTACGCTGGTCGACTTCCTGGACCCATCCCTCCAACCCTTGAGCGTCTCCGCACTCCCACCGTACAATCATGCCCTTACGCCCCTCAGCTGCTCCCTCCACCCCTGCATGTGTTCACAGAGGTCGTAGTTTTAATATTCTCCAATCCTTGCGAGCCAGGCTGCCTGCTTGCCCATGGCGTTTGACCTTCAGTCATTTTGGTAACACATTCGTCCATCCTTTAACCTGACCCACGCGCAGACACGTGATGTTTGACGTGATGGTGCCCATCTTCAACATGCAGCACCAGTTTGGGCTGTATGACCCAGCAGCACAAATCCTCATACCGTTTGCCGTAAACGGAACCGACACGGAGCTGCGCCACTGGCTGCCCAAGCTGATCAACCCCAGCAATCCAAAGAAGAGCGTGCTGAGGCTGACCCATGACGGAGAGGCGGCGTGGGTGGGGGAGTATGCGGCTAAGGTGCTGGGGGGAGACGGTGATGGATTGGTGTGCTTCAAGGTGGGTGGGCACGTGGTTGGGTGGGTGTTGCTTTAGAGGGTGGGCAGGTGGGTGGGTAGGTTGTCTGCATGGGTGGATGAAGACACGACTGTGGGGAAGGGTGGATTGAAAGAGGGGGAAGCGAGTGTATGAGTCAGTGGGTAGGTTGTGGGCGCTCACATATATGCTCAGGCTGGCTGTAGAGGTCCCAAACTTGTGGTTTTCGCGGTTTGTTCATGTTCGCATTGGGGTGGACCGCTAATGCCTTATTCATGCTTGTTGCCAATTCTTCCTGCATCTGCTGCCTGCCTAATATCACTACTCCAACCCAACCCCGCGCGACCCCTGCAAACACATGCTTGCAACTGGTCCTACCCATCGTCTTCCTGCTGCAGACGGTACTTGCGGGCACGGGCACCTTGAGCCGCCAGCAGGCAGATGTGGACTCGCTGCCGTACCGGCAGGCAGTCATAGAGCACTTGGGCATCAGGGAGGCGCCCCACAGCAAACCCGTCATCACAATACTCAATAAGAAGGCACGTGGCATGCGCTTGGCTCAAGCCTTGCATTGGCAGAAAGGAGTGGGAACTTCAAGGAGGCTGAGGCAGGGTAGCAGGGTAGGGCAGGGCCAGCCAGTTCATGAGTTGGCCAGGTGGGTGGATGGAGAGGGGTGAGAGCGAGTCAAGCAGGATGTGGCAAGTCGGGGTGGACAGGGGTTGTTGCACTGGCAGTGACCATCTGGGGACAGGCAAGGACTGTCGCAGGACCACGAGTACACCATGCTGCTTGCGTGCTGAGGTGGTGCCCAGAAATCGCATGACAGGCATCACACGGCCACTGCCGCCATTACATGCCGCTGTCAAGCAGCTTTTGAGCTTTGCAAGCACTGCGTCCTTTAATGATCACCACCCTGATAAATTCAGCAAACCATTGCCGCTTCTCTATAGCAGCTTCACCACTGCCGCTGGGATGACCTAAATGCCATACTACCCTCTTGCACTGAGTAGGGCAGAGTCGTTTGTTGCTGCCTCCACCGCAGGGCCGGCGCATGGTGGAAAACTTCGCGGAGATCCGGGACCTCATTGCGGCTCGGTACCCCGCTGCCCAGGTGGACAAGTATGACTTTGCCAAGCGGCCAAACATGACAATGAGGGATCAGGTGATTCCGGGTGGGTTTTTGGGTGGATAGTGGGTGCATAGGTGCCGTCATATGCACCTGTGGTGTACATCAATTTTAAGTGGGTATGGCTGTTGGTAAGTAATGGGAACAGTCAAGTTCTCTGGACATCGTGCCCTTGTTAGGTTGTGGTTTCGGGCTGTGTGCCCTGCCCCTTGCCGTCACCTACCTATCCAGCACCCAACCCCCAAACCTCGGCTGCAGGTCCAGCTGATGTCAGATACCAGCATCCTCCTCACGCCCTGTGGGGGCCTAGCCACCGTGCTCACTTTCATGCGCCCGCAGACAACCGGTGAGACTCACTCTGATCGTCGCAGCTACACCACGCTGGCCCATTGTCGCCTGCTCACAGTGCACCTTGGCTGCTGTGCTTCTGCTGTACTGGCTGTGGTGTCAGTGGCAGCATAGTTGCCCACACGTGTGTTTCCACATTGATATACCCACACCTGCACAAACAATTGCATCCAGCCATAACAAGACACAGGTACATGTTCCCAAGGTGGCTCCTGTCTGCGTGCTGGTCGCTGTTGTATGCACCATGCCTCTGCTCTGTATCCGGCAGCCTCCATTGCCAGCCTGTCCCACACTCCGTTGTGCCACATCTTGAAACCCTCATAATCACCGCCCTCCACTTTCCTGACTCCTTGCCTCCAATATGCCCCACAATCCGTTGCGCTTGCAGCTATTGTGTTGAACTTTTGGAACACGCTGATCAACCGCAGCGTGCAGATGGAGGACAACTACTACCAGTAAGCGGGGCTGTGTGTGTGTGTGTGTGTGTGTGTGTGTGTGTGTGTGTGTGTGTGGTGTGTGTGTGCGTGCGTGCGTGCGCGTGTGTGTGTGCGTGTGTGCGCGTGTGCGTGTGTCCGCGTGCGTGCGTGCGTGTGTGTGTCTGTGTGTGCGTGCGTGCATATGTCTGTGTGTGGGAGGGTGGGGGGTGGGGGGAGTGGGGTGGCGGTGTAACGGCGGGGTATATGATGAGTGTGACATGCATGGCATGTGTGATTACGAGGGTGTAGTCAAAATTCGAGGGACAAACAGTAGGTGTTTACCTGCTTTGCCCGCTTCCTTCTTTGTGTGCATGTTCAACCCCACCGGCCACTCCCTCTGCATCTGCATGCGTCATGTTGCTGCACGTGACCTGCCGCTTGTTTGTACAGCTACCTCGTTAAACTGCACCCTGCGCTGCTTGCCCTGCACATCTCCCTGTACCGCACATCCGCCTGTACTGCACACACACATGTACTGCACATCCCCCTGTACTGAAGGCACATGGAGTATCTAGACTTCCAATACATGCCAGTGACACCACAGGATTATGAGGGCACAACGTGAGCATGCTGCCCTGCTGTTCATTGCTGTCGGCTTCTCCTCCCAACCCTACCCAGTGGACTTGCTTACCAAGGCAACTGCACACATGCCTCGGGTTCACCCCCTGCTCCGCTGCCGCCGCTTCCTGCTTCGGTTTCTTATGCCCTCCTTTCCTCCCTCGTGGCATCGCTTCCTGCTTGATTTCCCACCCCTCCTTCGCTGTAGCTACTTCCCACTCCATTTCCCGCCCGCACTTCCTTTGCGGCCGCTGCCTGCCATATGGGTTCCCACTTACCCAGTCACCCTTCCTCTGCCTGCCTGCTTGCAGCGACCGCCCGGAGTGTGAGCTAGTGCAGGGGGGGCAGCGCCTGGAGGACTCGCATTATTCAATCCTGGGGTCTTTAGTACACTGCAACCTTCGGTTCCAGGGCCAGGGGCTGCAGCGGCTGATGACGTATGTGGATAATGCAATGCAGCGGTGGGCAGCACGATACGGTCGCTATGATGTGCTGCCTACTGCGCCGGACGGTGATAAGGCTGAAGGAGCCCTGCGGCAGGTGGTAGAGCGTGGCAGCAGCCACACCGGTGGCAGCAACATTCGTAGCCGCAGCGGCAGAGGTGCAGGAAGCTAGGAGGGGGACCATTAAAGGCCGCCACCAAGCTCGGTGGCGAGCCTTATGCTGCCATCACACCAACATCTACTCAATCTTTCATTGCCGCTCGTCAGCTGGTTGCGGCAGCGTTGTGCCGTCAGCCTACCACGCAAGCAAAGGCGCGGCAGCATGTGCCGCCGAACCCTAGACTTCCCTGGCGAGGGCTTTGTTACAAGTTCTCTCTGAACTGTGCTGCAATGTTACTGTTCTTTACTGCATTACGTACCCATTACACAGCACTTGAACTCGAATTGATATCGACTGCCCGTTCCTTGTTGCCCTGCCCGCCAGCAATGCACAGGGGGCAGGGAGCAACGCCATTCGCAGGCGCCCAGAGAAGCCGGCAAACACGCCAGCAGCTTATGTAAACGAATCAAAGAGGAGGAAGATATGCACTCGTAGAGAAGCAAGTAGATTGGACGGGAAAGAAGGGAAAAAGAGGTGAGGAAATACAGTTGAGCTTCAAAGATAGGGCCAGAAGAGCGTGCTTGCGAAGCATGCGATAGGGGGGCTGGTGGGTATCAATTGTATCATGTATCGCGGGCGGTGATGCAAATGTGGCCAAAGATGCACAGCGTTCTGTGTGTGTCAAGGCGCCACCTGCACACCGAAGCGGTGGTAGAACCCGGCGGGGATGATCCTGTTGCTCCTGTTGGTCAGCCTGCGGGGGAGGGCAGGCAAGCAAGGTTGGCTCCATCCCATGAAGACGAGTAGCTAATTTTCACTCTCAAGCATGCGTACGGCCCGTTCCATTATTGAGCGTGGAGTGTATGGGCTTTGGAGTGCTCATAAGCTGCTGCTTGGCAGTTTTCCAGCCACCGGGCAAGCAATGCGCTGTACAGTGTGAGGCACAACCATCAGGGCTCCCGGCAGCAAAGCTGCTGCTTGATAACCCATACATCTCATCCCAGGCTGCCGCATGTGCACCGCTAAGCTAGCGCCAAGGCATGTTGGCACATGCTGGGCACTACTCACGTGATTGCGACCTGCATGCTGCTGGGCTGTGTGGATGTCGGCTGCACCGAGTCGCACACAACCCCCGGGTTCCACTGAGCAAAGGGGATGCAGAGCATCTGCAGAACGGAAGGTTGGGCGGTGCGGTCGGGGTGGTTTTGTGGGCGGTGGCAGTGAAAGGTGGAGTGGTGGAAGGTGGGGCCAGGGGGCAGGAGGAAAGGGGATATGGGGTTGCACGAGCCTTGTACACTAGGTTGCCTGCCGGTGCTCAGGCATTCAACATGCAGGCCTCCCAAAACTCTGGCAGGCAAGCGCGTAAACTTGCTGTGCTCCCCGCTTTGCCCATCGACTGGCGCTGCTTGACCACAACCACAGGTGTCCGCAGCGGATCAGGTACTGGCAAGAAAAATGGGTGGAAGGACCGGCAGCGAGAGCAGCAGCGGCACACCCGGGTGGCTGGGTTGGTGGCTGCTGCAAAATAGGAGTGGAGATAGAAGATGCGGCGCGTGTTGGGGGCCCAGTCGCTGGTTGAGCGAATGCTGACCCATAAACCCTGCACACAAGCAGGCAGAGAAGGCAGGCACGCAGGCAGGGAGCAGAAGGCACAGCAGGTTGGCAAACGTGACTTCATTGGCCGAGCTTCATACGCAGTTGCACTGGGTAACACATGCATTCCAGTACACACCATGGTAGGCAGCACCGCAGGTGTCAGGCATCGTGACAGGCTGGTCAACCATCGGCGCAACCACCGTGGTTGTTCCCACTCGCAGCATTAGCACATCTCATGTGGCGATAACTCGTTTCCGACAATGTGGCCCGCCAACACTTTGTGTGAAGTGCACAAGTGCAAGACAGCGGCAGCAGTAGCAGCAGCAGCAGCAGCAGCAGCAGGCACCTGCTCCACCGCAGGCTTTCCACCGTTGAACGTGGCTGGAGCGTTTGCGGTGCCACTCAGGGTCCACTCCCCTGCGGCTGCATGTCGTGAGTAGCGAAGGAGAATGGTGCAAGGGCTAAGAATGGGGTGTGTGATTAAGGAAATGGTAAACATGGATTTGCAGAGGATACAGGGAGGCATGGTTTAACCAACACGAAGCTGTAGCAGCAGCACGGCAGGGATGCATGTAATGCTGGGCCACCGACTTGTTGAGACAATGCAGCCTTGGCCAGTGCCACTAGACGCAGGAGGAAGCACACCCGCATTGTTGCCCATGCTGAGGGTGTTGCCTGTGCTGCCGGCCCCGAATGCAAAGATGCGGCCCTTGATGGAGCCGCTGGTGAAGATGAGGAAGAGAGAATTCCTGCAAGGCAGACCGTGATAGGGAAGGAGGCAGGAGTGGCGTTCGAAAATAAAACGCAGACCGTGCCGGGAAGGAGCAAATGCAGGGCAGGGTGTCTACATCAGTGCAACCTGCCAGGCAGGTGTTTGTCAGAAGCCCACTGTGCTGTGCTGTGCTGTGCTGTGCCACGCTGTTCAAAGAACAAAGAACAAAAACACAGCTGGCAATCATGTGAGGCTGCTCCAGCTGTCGACAACTGGAGAGAACTTTGCCGCAGTCGTAATTTAAACGCCCATCCACTCCTACATTTGCTACAAAGACACACACACCTGAACCGGCCATCCACCAACGCTCCCGGCGCCTCAAACCCGCCGTTCCAGCAGTCGGAACGGAAGATAAAGTTGGAGACGGGCTTGGAGGTCTCGGTGGTTGCAGCCACCCAGGGAGTGCGCACCAGGAACTGGGCGGGATCGATCGCCTGCGGAAAGATTTGTGGCAGCAGCAACCGCGCAGCATTTTGGGCGGCAATATATATTCGTAGGAGGGATGTTGGCAGTGTAATCAAAGATGGTAGGATTGGCGGCAGGACAGCGTGGTGTTTGCAATAGAACAGTGGGGCAGCGGGAGAGGGATCCCTGCATGGGGTCGGGCAGTGTGCTATGTTGGTGATTGTGCGAGTCTGCGGATGCCGGCGATGTCTCTCAAGCGGCGGACAGAGGCCGCCTCTTGTCACAACAAACCGCAGGTAAACATAACTAGGCAGGATGCTGTTCAACTTTCCGCCTTCCTCTGTGCATCGTCACAAGGGCTTGAGTCTGCACCCTGCCATGCTTGGCACACCCTGCTGGCGTCCTACGTGGCACCCTTTGCTATCAACGCCCCCCTGGCATCTCAGCTGCTGCTCGCTACCTGCTCATTCTTTATGGTTCCCCCGTGGCACCCTGCTTGCCTGGTTGATTATCTGTGTGTTGCGCAGGGTTGGCACACCTCCCCTGAACACGACGCCAGCAGAGGGGCGGCTGGGCTGCTTGGATCCGCCTGCACCACCAGACAGCCAAGCAACCAACCAAGCATAAAACAGCTGCCCGACTGGCCACCACTGGGCAAAGACAGCCGCAAACTGGCCCCGGCTGCCCCACCCCTACACCACTGCTCAGCCCACTGTGCAAAGCAAACTTCGAAGCAGGTACACAAAACCACCACTCCTCCTCCAGGGCAGTGCCAGCTGTTTGGGTGTTGGACCACAGCAAGCAAAGCACGGCAGGGCAGCGCACAGCGCAGCGCAGCACAGAGCAGCGCAGCGTCGAACGCACCCATGAGCTCGAAGTTGATGCGCACTGTGACGTCCCGGAACAGCGCTGTGTCCTCTGTGGAGTAGACCACGGTCGTCCACTGGTTGTTCTGCGGTGCAACAAGGTGTGTGCAATGCACACATGTGTGTTCATCAGCGTGCCTTTGTGGCATGCATTTCAAGCTGTGTAGTACACCACATAACGTTGCCGAATTGGGTTGCTTTGCAAGGTGGTGCATGCACATGCGTGTGTGCACGTGCGGATGTGGGGCATTCATAACAAAAACCGGCATAGCTCGCTAAGAGAGGTACCGTCCAGAACAACGCCAGTGCGGTACACAGCATGAGGTACCTGCGTGACTGACACGTGGCTGATGGTGGCATTGGTCAGGGGCTGCGTCGGAGAGGCTGCCAGAACGATTCCCTCGCCGTTGTTCGTCACGATTCCAGACTGCACATCCACGTTGCTGACGCCGGGCTGCAGGGGCCTGGGAGCATGGAGCTTATTAGTGTGGCAAGCCAAAGGGCACGGCCGGGATATGATGGTGGCAAGTGGTTGCATGTCATTGACCAAGGCCAACAGAAAGAATAGAGACTTGTTTTTTTTTTTTGTCTAACTCCTTTTTAAACGAAGAATCAAATCCTCCGACCATGGCCCCCCACCACCCCCTCCCCACCACCACCACCCCACACACACACAACCACGACCATACACACACGCACATGCAGCCGCCACTCACCAGCAGGCGCAGCCCCCACTTGGCAAAGTTGATGATGCCGGTGAAGGAGATGGGGAGGAGGTAGCTGCCAGGACGCAGCGACACGCCCTCACCTGAAGGCATGGTACCGTTGTCGCAATGGTATGGTACCAGCAGATGGACAGCATTGCCAGCATGAGTACAAGGTTAGCTAAACTGAGGCCCTGCCGGGCTGAAGGGAGGATGCAAGCACGCATGACCTGAAGGACTCTGGCTTGCTGCCTGCAAGGTGCTTCGGGCGTAGGCAGCCCAACAACAGGGCAGACCGCCCCCGGCCGGACTGTTGGCGCCGCGTCTGAGCAGCACAGCCTCACTGCCCGTGCTTATGGCGGCCACCCACCTGCACCACTGCCTACTAGCAACGCCTTGGAGTTGGCGAAAAAGCCGTTGCGTGGGCTGAGGTAGACCCCGGCATTAAGGTTGAGGTTTATGGTTTGCACCAGCGTGCAGGGAAGCTCGCAGCTGTCCGCGGCTGCCTGCAGAGAGGCCGTTTCTGCAGCAAAATAACAGTAATAATAGTCAGAACCAAAACGTCACCACCGCAGGATGTGGTTGTTGGGATTGGAAAGGGTGACACACCCAGGAGAGCGGCATAGCAACATCAAGGTACTGATTGCCAGCAAGCAAGGATCCTGGGACGTGTGCACTGGTAAAGCGATTCATGTGCTTGAACAAAGTGAGGTGGAAAGGGCATTGCCAGAAGTTGAGCAGGCACTCACGGCTCCGGTCGGGGCCAATCCACCACTGAGGGAAGATCTCCAGCCCCGCCGACCCAAACACCACCTTGCCTGCACACACAATGACGCAAACAGGGGAGACGGAGCAGAAATGTGAGGCAAAATGGCACTGCCGCGGAATGAATGGGAACAACAAGGGCAATTGTCTTGGACTTTTTCTGTATGTCGACTTGGCAGTCTGCACATGCTTCCCTGTCCAGCAAGGAGCCCACATGTTGCCTATGCCGTAAGTGAAAAGACTCAGGGCAAGGCCCACAACTCTGGGCAAACTGCGTATGCTGAGTTTCAAACACGCGCGCACCGGGTCCAGCAAACATGGGGTCGTTGCTCAATGGGGCACGCTTTGGTTGCGCCAGCAGGCGCAGCGTGACGCCGCTATCCACAAAGAACCGGGTGGAGGCGCCTGCGGTGAATCACAGGCGAGAAAGGGTCGGCACAGCGTTCGCACACAGCACACACAGCATGCCTCAGCGTAATCAAAGCGTGGTGCAACACAGCGCACACAGCACATGGGTGTTGTCAGCTGCAAGCTTTGTTGCCCCAGTCCCAGGCCCCAACTTTCTTCCCTCTTCCTCACCCATCAGGACTGGTTTGGTGAGGGTGAGGCTGGAGCTGATGCGGTAGACACCAACTGGAAAGAACAGCACACTAGCACCCGACGCTGCATCTGCTCGCCGTAACGCAGATGCTTCGTTGGCAAACCCATTGCCTGCTGCTCCATGGTCCTTCACGTTGCTGCCACCCAGCAGCGGGCAGCCGGGTTTGCGGTTGGCGGGGACACGCGGTAGGGCTGTGGGTGGGAAATGGACGTCCAGGGCCGGGGGGTTTGGAGAGATGGGGGTGACGAGGCGAGTTGGCACGGGGTTTGTCTGCAACTGCAGGGCCGTGGGGAGGAGCGGCGG
>JAAMXP010004283.1:0-18863 GCA_019693395.1 Ettlia oleoabundans | reverse complement strand
GCACCTCATGGGCTTGCCGGGCATCTGGTACATTGCTGACAGCCCTGGCAGGTCGCTGTTGATGTACATGGCACACTGGATCTGCAGGAAGTCCCAGTTCTCCATCAGGTTCACAATGGGCAAACCCTTCTCTAAACCCTGCAGGCAAACCCCGGGGGGGCGAGGGGGGCATACTGTTGGTATCAGTGTTGTTGGGTTTACTGCAATGCGATAGAGGTCACAGTTGGCAAATACAGATACCAGTCTCATACCTCAAGCACCCCTGCCAATCACCCGCCCCATCAGTCCAACATCCACCCACCACCACACAGCGCAACGTACAGAGAGACCACCTATCAAACAACACCGCCAAATGATCAGTAAGGCAGTACAGACAAGTGCTACTTCGTACTCTATGCCCACCTGTCTGAGTATGTTGTTGACCTCCACTATCTGCATCAGCTTCATGGTGATGTCGTCCTCGTTGCTGCCAGCACCCGCGTCCATCTCCACACTGTAGCACGACACAACACATCGGGACATGGCCGGGCCAAGGCAGGCAGGCAGGCATGCACACCGGGTGGGGGGAATCGGCGCAGGGCACAACGGGGGAACAGGCGTATTGCTGATTGAAGCCAGGCAGGATTCTCACAGCACGGCGCTGGGGCGTGTGCAGCGTGTTCAACCAGCGCAAGGCGGAGTTTAGCCATCACGTCATCCCCGATCTACCTGGGCCGTATGCACACGGGGGGCACGGGCAGGTTTGTCATGAGCAGGTCTTCGGGCCTACCCGCCAGGTCCAACAGCTCGCAGTCCTGTGGGGGTGAGCGTGTGGAATGGGCAAGTCAATTTGTAGAAAGGGTTGCGAATTGTTTGGTGCGCTGACTTTAGATCTCATATGGATAGCATCATAGACAAGAGATCAGGAGCATGTTTGCGGGTCAGTGGGTCTCACATGAAGTGTGGATGACAGGATGCCGATAGTGAACAGGTACAACCCATTTCACCTGCCACACACAAGGTATCCCAGGCCTCACATTACTGCCTACCTGCGCCAGCACCTCGCGCCCCCTCTCCACTCACTCATGGGCCCGCTCACCTCGTGCGGAATTGCTGTGAACAGCTGCATGACGCGCACAGGGTGCAGGTCGTCCGCCACCTTGCCCAGGTGAGCACCCAGCTGCTCGTTGTACTTCTCCGCGGACACAAACTCGTTACGGTACCTGGAAGCACAGGGGGGCGTGGGTTGTACATTGTGAGGCGGTTTGATGAGTAGTGGTGGTAGCATGGGTGGGGCTGCATCGCAGTGGCAGTGCCCTATCCAGCATGGCAAACACACGTATGTGGTGGCGCAACAGCAGCAGCACGTTAGCATGGTTCAGGGTGCCCCATTCTTGGGACAGCTAGTGTCCTGATCTGCTCATCCCCATACAATCTGGAAGGACAACATAGCTGGTATAGCAACAATGCAGAGTCAGCCGTTGCAATTGCGCCGCGCCACCACCACCACCACCTACACACACTCCCCATAGGCCCACTCACGAGTTGAACAGCGCGTTGTTTTTGGCGAATGGGTCGTGCACAATCTTGAGGCTGCCCGTGGCCTTCTTCACAACGCCGTTGTCTGACATTCAAAAAGGGTGAGAAACAGCAGGGCAGGAGTGGGGCGTTGTTGGGCAGGGACACAGGCTGCTCGGCCATGCGTGCAGGGAAGTATTCAAGACAACAACACTTTGATTGGATCTGATCCCTGCGAAAGAATTGCATCAGAGCTTACCGACAAGACAGTGCACCAGGCTCATGCTGCGCCCTCCCTTGATGCCCCCCTTCAAAACCCCGCACCCTGTGCTGCCGCACTTACACACCTGAGCCGCAGTGCGGGCACAGCTTGACACGCTTGCAGCGGTCGAGGAGGCGTTTGAACACACCCTCCCGCTGCACTCGCTCGATTCGTGGGTTGCGCAAGCTCCTGCAATGCAGGCACAAAGTAGGAAGCAGGAACAAAGCTGGGGTGGGATCGGACAACGCTGAGTTCCGGGGGGCTGTGGGTGGGAGAGGTGCGACTTATGCTGCTGGCACTCTGTGTCAGCTACGGGTCCTGCCGCTGACCAGTACCCAGCATGCCGCCAGCTCTTGAGGATTTGAGGAAGGTACATTGCTGCTCATACTGTTGATACCTCACCCGCTTACTAGCCTCGACATCTTTCACTACAACTACCCAGGCAGCGTCCGCCACACATCTCTAGTATTCAACACCCACCCTTGAAAGCCCCCCCGACCCCAGGGCTCGCCACCCGCCTGAGTGTGCGCCGCCGCTCCTCATCCGTGAGCAGGACCCGGGAGCAGGTCTTGCATATGGCCTGCAGTATCTGCACCGTGTTCTTGAAGTAGCCGATGTGGAAAACAGGCAGCTCCAGCCGAATGTAACCAAAATGGCCCGTGCAGTCGGCAAGGCCCTGCGTCAGGCAAATGGGGTGGGGTGGGGGATAAGTGGCGCGTGAGAGAAAGTGGAGAGGGCTAGACATGTTGGCTATGGCTTGCGTTTAAATCCTGCCCCTAAGCCTGTGCAATGCACAGCAAAGCGCAGCAAGCTGCCTGGTGCTGCTTTCCTGCTCCACATTTGCAACGCCCCCTGCAGCCTTGCCTGCCCGCATGTCTCGCAGATGGATCGCTTGTTGCTGACGCCCAGGCGGGGGTCCAGCACGCCATTGGGCTGCGGCCGCCGCTCAGGCATCTGCAGCAGCCAGCGGCAAAACAAGGCCTCACACAACCGTCTCAACACTCACAGATAGTGTGAGCGCCAAGAGCAGCAATTGTCGCAAACAAACACTCAGCCGCAATGCCTTGGGAGCTCCTGCTGGAGTGTGAGGCGCTAGCCCGCCTTGCGCTTGACTGCATCAAGCCCGACCTTAATCTCCGACCGACAAACTACAGTAAAATTCTTTACCCGCGTGTGCCCGCGCCATGTGCACGATAACCACCCACCCATCCAACCTGTACCCAGCCATACACCAAAGCAACCACCAGCGCTGCCACCGCTCGCCACGTCAGCCACCCACCTTGTACAGCGCTCGTTCATATATGTGGAACTCAGCCGATTGCACAATGTCCGCGGCGCTCATCACACCAAAGTGGATCTGCTTGCTGCACGGGCAGCCATGGAGGCAGGCGCAAGGCAGGCAGGCAAGAGGAGGCAAATGAATTCTGCGTCTACTTTGTGGATGATGATGGTGGTGTGTGCTTGGATCAGATAGTTGGAAGGCTGTGCCCTGTTGCACATTTCGCCACACAGCGGCACGTGTTTGGCAGCAGAGCTGCTTACATTTTGCGCGGCACATTTGGCTCCCTGAACGGCTCCTTGCTGCTTATCAGGGCCTCTGTTGCCGTGCTCTTCTCCTGGGGGGCCGCCTGCAGCATCATGGCAAGTAGCATAACAGTGCCAGTGGCAACTGTGGCCCACTGGGACGGCCGGAACTGGCGGTGTTGGGCGGGCACCACACCTTTTGCCCCGGCTGCCCCAGGCCTCCTGGCCCGACAGGCGCCTTTGAGGCGGGTGCCTGCTGCATGCTAGCACCCGCCCGTTCGCTCTTTCGCGTGTCCCTGCTGCTGTTTCGATGTCAGTGCATGCTCCTCAACGCAAGACCCGCACTGCCAGGTGTTTCGGCGGCAGCTATTTGTGCAGCAAGAGCGCTCCATAAGCCCGTCAGGAGGCCGCCGAGATATGTGTACCTCTATGGGCGGTACACCAGAGCGTGCCTTCGGAGACTGGTTGACTGCAATTCCGCCAGCCACTTGTAGCAAAGCCGGTGACATCGCCTGATCAATACGCACAAGCACATTGGTCTGCCTACTCACCCTGCACACAACTGCAGGTGATCCCGCTCGCTTACGGCTGCTAGACCTGCTCAAATTCCCGCCGGATCCGTATACTGCGCTTCGGCGTTACATTCCGGGCCTTTGAGGCCCACGCAGCGCGGCGCTGCCTCACCGCCGCCACACGCCAGCAGCAGCAGCGGAATAGTGGGCGCCGTCGACGGGGCGTTTGTAGGGCAGGCAAGGGTAGCCATGACGGGCGCATCGCAGCTTTCCCACAGCACCAGTGGCAGGCTAGCATTCACGTTTGTGGATGAGGAGGAGCTGCTGGGGTTCAAGATCTGGGTGGCTGAGCTGGAGCTGCTGGTGGGTGCAGCGGGCCTTTGCTGGCTCGCCCAGGCTACCATTGCTGCCATCTACGTCACCCTAAAAGTTGTTGACTTTGGAAAGCAGAATATTGCAGGCAATCGATGTGAAATCAGAAAGCAGCTTCAGCGTGCACAGTGTAGTGTCTGCCACCGCAGTCGTTACCACCATGTTCCGCCTCCCATGCAGGTTGGCAATGCACGGGGCCGTGCCAAGCCCGACCCGGTCCAGTGCTTCCAACTGCTGCAAAAGCTGGTGATCACTCTCGACCGCAGCAGCCGGCCAGAGGTGAAGGAGTACCAGCGGCGCTGCGAGGAGGCGGTGGTGGATGTGCTGCTCAAGGGCGCGCCGCCGCCGGTGAGTGGGCTGTGGGCTGCTGGTTGCATGCGCAGTGTCCAGGGCAATGAAGTAGTTGCTGGCAGGGGCAACCTGGTACTTGTATGAAGGGTGAGGCCCTACTTAATACAGTCGGCGGTTATGTTTGCTGGGGGTAACTGCCGAGGAGTATGCCGGTTGCCCACCATGTGCATGGTATGCTGTCGTCGCTTCCCTCCTGCATTCATTGACTTTCCAAAATACTATCCACGCTCGAAATTCGTATTTAGTTCATGGACCCATTGCTCAGCCCAATTCCTTCACCTTGGGTCCTCCACCATGAGTCTGCCCTCTTGCTGCCCTCCCCTGCCAGGTGCGCCGTCTCATCTGCCAGGTTCTGGCCAAGCTGTACGTGCTGGGCGACCAGCTGCCCCTCTACTCAAGGGTATCATCACTGCAACTCTTCCTCGGCACTCGAGAGGCATTCAGGTGTGAGCAGGGTAGCAGCAAACAATGCCACACCAGTCTTGGCAGGATCGCAGGCAGGTTTGGAGAGCTAAGGTTGGAGCCAGGAGCATCGGCAAACTCACCTCATGATCCACCATCCACTCATTTACCACCCATCATGCACCGACCCATCCTTGCCCCCTGCTGCAGCAAGGACATGAGCGAGGAAATCCGGCTGGGTGCACTGGAGTGCATGGCGGCGCTGTACTATGCACAGGGACGCTGTCTTTCCATAGGCGTGCAGGAGACGGTGGCGGTGGCGGCCAAATATTGTGCTGCGAGGTGTGGACTGCTGAGCAGCAGTATGCGCGCGGCTTCCTGGCGGTGAAAAGCACGGTTATGACACGACTGTTTGTGGCCATTGCTGCGTACATTGTTTCGGGGTATGCTAGCGACCTTCAGTTTGCCCAGACCCATCAGGGGCCTCTTTTCTCTTAACATTACAGCCAGTTGCAAGCCAGCTGCCCCCTTTACCATAAGCGCTGTTACTCCCACTGCGGTGTGCCTGCAGGCACCTGGGTGAACGCACGCTGCAGGCGGCACTAACATTGCTGTCGGCAGCAGTGGAGGGCGTGGGGGGTAGCCACCGCCACGCACAATCTGTGCAGCAGGACGTCTTCCGGGCTGTGGAGCGGCTGCTAGGCTCGAAAGAAATCTCCCATGGCACAAAGGTGTCTTGTGCAGGCGTGCTGCGAGCGCTGGGAGGGTGCGGAGGCGCTTTCCTCTGGGCCAGCAGCCTGGCTGGATTTGAGGCTGTCAAGGCGCTGTGCTTGGCAGGGCTGGAGGACCCATCGCCCTCTGTGCGCACCGCTTTTGCCCAGGCTTTAGGCACCATTGCTGTGGCCAGCACCTCGGGTGAGTGGTACAGACCCGCATTGGATGGATGGGGGCTGTGGGTGGTGAAGGGTGGCCCAGGCTGCTCGAGTGTAACGGCGGGTTTGAGCAGCGGAATGGCAGGCCGTAGGCGGACCACCTGCAAGTAAGGTCACCCGGTGTTTGTTGGTGTTTTGCAAGGCTGGTGCTAGGCTGGGGTCAGCAGGGCGGAGCAATGGTTCCACTGTGACCATGGGCTGTCGGGGCAGTTGCGTGATTGCGCAGCGCAGGTGTCTCCGTTGATCTGCAACGGTGACCATCCCCCCCTGATGCCCAGAAACCACCCCATTTGCCCTTGTCCTCAACTTTCTTGTTTCACGATACGGTAACTCGTCCTTCGCAGATGCGGCAGTTGATTCGGTGCATGCACTGGAGAAGTGGCCCAAGTACGCGGCGGCCCAGCGCAAGGCACTGAGCGATGTGCCCACTGCCTGCCTTACTGCCCCCTTTGTGGAGGCGGCTTCATACTCCAACCGCTCCTCATGCACAGCCCTGGCCCAAGCATGGGTAGCCTACCTGACAGCCAGCCGTGCAAGCATGGAGGAGCAGGTATCCAGGGGTGCAGTGGAATGGGGTTGGCGGGTCGTATTGGTTGCGTGGGTGGGGGGTGGGGGCGGTGGTGTGTGTGGTGGTTGGGGTGTGAAGGGGTGGGCGGGGCCAAGCTCTGTCACCAATAGTGGCAGGTGTCACAGTCTTGCGTGTGTGTACTGAATCCTCTGCATGCATCTCTGCTTTTTTGAGCTCAACATGGAGCTCAATATGCAGTGATGTAGATGTCGTTCTAGTCTTTTAGGGCTGGACTCACCTTGACGGTGGTGCCACCGCAGGCCTTTGTTGAGCTGGCCTTGCGGGTGCTGGAGATGTTGGGTGCAGCATGTCTTGCAGCAGGGAACTACCAGGAAGCTAGCATCGTGGAAGGAGAAGGGGAGCTCGGCATGGGCACAGGCAGCGGGGAGCGCCCTCATGCACAGGTTTGCTGGCTTGGCATTGGTCAGCAGGGAGCATATACGGGCGGGTCACACGCGTGCTGGCGCATTGCATTCGTTATAAAGAACCTTCTGCTGATGGCAGCAGAAACAACGAAGTGGTCCTTGGCGCTTTATATTTCTGCTTTGCAAACTGCTGTATACCCTTACATGTCACAATCGTTGTTCTTTCTCACTTCTGGTTGCCTTTTGCATGCAGGCCTGCGTGCTGTATGTTCTGCGTGTGGGAGTGATTGAGCAGCTGGGGGAGGGCGGCCAACGCCTGCTGCTGGACAAGCTGGCGGCGGTACTGTCTGCACCTCTCGGGCTGTACACCCCCGTCGGGGTGGTGACTCTGGAGGCTATGGCCCTGTTGTTAGAGGTTTTGGGTGAGGTGTCAGCTGAAAAGCGCGCTGAGCTGGAGCCGGCGATTGGCGCCAAGGTGGCGGGGCCGCATGCATGCCTGCGGCTCCAAGCAGCAAGCGCTGTGGCGGCGCTGGTTGTGGCGGAGCCGTCCAGTGCGGCTCGCCTCATTAACGCATCACTGGCCAACCTTGACTCTGCCTTGGAGAAGCTGGTGGCTGCCACAGCCTCTTCGCCACCGGATCGATCACGGCCCAGCGTGCCCGGAACGCCGCGAGGAGTGGGCAGCGCTCGCCTCAAGCCTGACATGAACTCTGTACATGGCTGGGCCCTGTCGGGCGCTGCCCTGATAGCTGCCTCACAGCGCCTGCCGCTGGGCATCCCTGCCACATTGACGGCGGCTGTGGCACGCTATGCTGTGCGCCTCATCACAGCACCACAGGCACAGCAGGTGGCTGGCTGACTGGCAATCCGCACTGAGACTGCACCGGAGCGTGCGCTCGCCTGTAATGTGGCATCAGCAGTGTTACTTGGGTGTGGATCCCTCGTATTTTTCCTATATTGCATGCGCATTAGGTCTTGTTTAGCAGCCTTGTTTTGTCCCTTGCGTTTGTTACTTGCTCACCGACTGGAGCACCTTTTATTAACTTCTGCAGGAGGTGGTGAGCTGCTTAGAACGTGAGGCGGGGTACATCTTGCTCGGCGCGATGTGTGCCACACTGCCAGCCCAAACCCTGGCGATTGCTGGGGCAGACACCGCAAGCGAAGCGGTGGCGCAGGCTGAGGCGTTGCTGGCGCTGTTTGAGCCGGCACTGGGCCCAGAAGTTTCCATGGAGCTGGACAGGCGGTACTGCAGCAATGTCTCCTACTTAGAACACGTGGTAGCGATGGAGCTGTGGTGGCGCACGGCAGCGCTGCAGGCCTTGGCCGCCTGTGTGCATAGTCCGCTAGCAACTGTTGCAGCAGCTGCGGGTGGCGGCGGTGGTGGTGCTACACTATACAAACGGGCTGCAGCGTTGCTGAAGCCCACTCTAGAGGTGCTCACCGCACATGCAGCACTTCAGGTGAATCATTGCGATGACCAGTAACTCAAGGTTGGCTGGTAGGCTGGGCTTTGCCGACTATGGCAGTTTGGCTTTCAATGATACCGCACGCATCAGCCTCATGACTAGCCATATCCGGTATGGTCCTACAAACCTACTTGGCAGACTTCCTGCTACCGCACACACCTATGATGTGCAGGAGCCGGCTCGTGGCAAGGGTGGCCCTGCTGGCATGTTTGCTGGAGCGGCGGCCTTGCTGCAGCTGCGCCTGTTGGAGGCATATGCAGCGCTGCCCAGCCCTGCTACGTATGCGGGGGAGCAGGAGACTCTCACCAAGCTCTGCATGCGTGCGGTCAGGCAAGCAAGCAGCATGCAGCTACGTGTGATCAGCCACTCTTTTGCATGCAGGCATACGTGCTGTAAGCAGTAAAGCCGAGACGAGGGTCAGCAGAAGCGGGAGCAAAACATAGAATGTACTCTTACTTGCACCCCAGCGCCCCACGTGCAGGTCTGCGGCCACAGGGGCCGCTGGGCAGATGCTGCAGTCGGCTCTGTGCCGCCGTTTGGATGGTGGGGATGCAATGCTGGGGCCCTGCCAGCAGGGCAGGGACCCGCTGGAGCGAGCTCTCTACAGCTTTGAGGGGGTGGCGGGGGGCCCCGCTATGCAGCCCTGGCAGGCGGGCAGCCGCAAAGGCATTGGCTATGCAACAGAGGAGGAGGGGCGCCTAGCTGCCAAAGCTGCAGCAGCAGGTGGGCTGGCAGCAAAGCTTGAGCGTATTGTGCTGCATGAATATACAAGTTAGTTGCACTCCTGACCTGTTCTCTCCTAAATAATCCCTTCCTTATCCCTTCCTTAAAGAACAGGTATTCAATCTGTGCATTACTGCAGGCATGGCAGCACCTGCTGTGGACAGCAACCCCGCCCCATCACCCTACCCACAGCCCAAGGCACTGGGTGCAGCGCTGCTCGAAGCGCAACTCAGCTTGGTGGGGCGCATCATGGCAGCAGTGTCACCAGTCAACCAGGCTGCAATCCTGGACGCGCTCATCGGCATTGTGCAGGGTGGGCCGCAGAAAAAGAAGGACAAGGAGATTGCTAAGAGGCAGGCGGCGGCCATGGCTGCTGCAGCGACAGCGTTGGCAGGTGCTGCGGCGCTGTCAGCAGGTGGGCGTGGAGCGGCTGCTGCAGCCCAGACTGAACTGGCTCCACGCATGCGCCAGCTGGCAGACGAGGTTCTGGAAGAAAGCACAGGCAGCATGGCACTGCAGCGAGCCGCCGCCGACCTGTACGCTGCCTCAGCGCAGCTGGGTGCGGACTCTGCTGCTGCCTCTCTTGTGCGGGTCTTGTGCAAGGACATGGCAGCCACGGCGTCCTTGAGCAGGCGCGCTGCTCTGGCGCTGGCGGTTGGCAGCGTGGCGCGTTCCGTGGGTGGGCTGAGCCTGCAGGCGGTGTTGCCGATAGCCACGGAGACGCTTGTGGCAGTGGCCCGAGCAACAGACCAGTCCATCAGGTGAGGGTCAAGCCGTGGGGGTAGCCTGGTGGAGTACAGCAGGCTCCTGGCCAGCGGCGCAGCCATCTTCTTATCAGCTCTATCTCCTGGTGTTTAATGCCTGGAAGTGCTGCTGTTGCTAAATATTTCTTTGTAATGAGCTCCTAGCTGACCAGCATGCCCGTTGGTGCATGGGGATGGTTGCCCTGGCTCCTTTGCAGCGTTTGGATCCTGCATGCGATGCTGCTGCTGGCCAATGCCGCGGGGCTGGCCTTTGTGCCACAACTCAGCCAGCTGCTCAGCTTGGCGGAGGGCAGCCTGCTCTCAGGTGAGACATGGGCTGATTCTATGGCAACAACTACACGAAAAGCCTGCTGCTCATGATACAGCGGGGCGAACGGCATCAACCCAGATCAGGAACCAAGCTGCACCTGCAAGCCTTTGCTGGGACCGTGTGGCTCATCCCACAATCCTGCTTGCATTTGAGGGCTCACCCTGGGCATTGCACGCCTGCTCCTTTCTCCAGCATTCACACTGACTGTCTCCCTCCCTTCCATCTTTCTGCCCTGCATCTGCCATGCCATCGCATCTTCCTGTACTGCAGAGGCGGTCTACTCCCTGCCAGGCCTGCTGCCGGTAGTTGGGCGCCTGGCTAACGCCAGCGTGGCACTGCTGGGCCCGGACTACACTTTTGGCTCCCGACCCTACCTGGTCTGCAAGTCAATCATCAATGACATGCGTGCCCTAGAGGCTGCGGGAGTGGGCCCAGAGGCGGGGTCCTGGGGTGAGCTGATGGCGGCCTGGCTGCTGGTCTTGCCAAGCACAGCAACAGCTGGCTGCCCGGCTTTGCTGGGGCTCTTGGGGCATTTGCGAACAATTGTTTTGGGGCATGCGTTGAAGCTTTTAGACGTCCTGCTGTGAAGCCGAGGCTGTAAGGTCATCTCCCCATTAATCGCTGTGCAGGCGGGACACAAGGCACAGACGATGCCGTGTCAGCTGCCCTGGAAACTGTGTTGTATGCACAGATGCTGGTGCTGTTTGCGCCACAGGCTGTGCCAGCCAAGAGCCACCTGCCTGTGCTGGTCAGGTGTGATAGGCATGGCAGCGGTGTTGCCCGATTTCTTGTGCAGGCGTATTGAAGTTGGGCAGCGTGACCCCAGCTGTTGCCTGTTTCTTGGAGTTGTATTGTGAACTCGACAAAGCTTGCAGGCAGCATTCGTCGCGAGCTGCATTATGATGATATTTTGCTTATATTTCTCCATTTGCCATGCAGCAACCTGCTGTCTCGGCAGCCACGGCTGCGCAAGGCAGCCGCCGACACGCTACGACACTTGGCGGAGCGTGACGCAGCAGCAGTGCTGGCGGAGCGTGTGGAGCCCTCGCTCTTTGCGGCGCTGGATGGCGAGACAGGTGGGCCTGTGCTGCAGCACCTGCTGTGCCACAGTGTTGGGTGCCTGCTAAGCTGCGCCTGCCAGGCGGGCAATTATTTGCATTTGTCCTTCACCCTGGGTGTCAACTTGCTGAGCGCTAGTACCTCCAGCCGCTGTCTGTCCGGGCTGCCACAGCTTTCTCTTGACTGCATATACCCGTTTACCAGCTTATCTTTTCTTCTCCCATGTATTCGTGCAGACCCCGGCGTTGCCTCTCAGATTAAGGCCACGCTGAGCACGCTGCTGGCAACCGGCGCGGCCCAGGAGCCGTCCCGCTGGGTCACGCTGTGTGCTGAGGTGGTCATGGCGGCGGCTCCGGGCAGCACCGCCGCCGCCGAGGAGGAGGCAGCAGCCGCGGAGGAGGCTGTTCATGATAGCGATGATGACGAGGAGGGGGCAGTGTCCAGGCCAAAGCCAGCTGCTGCAGCAGCAGCGTCACCGAACGGGGCCGCCAGTTCAAGCGGAGTTGTTGCACCCGCTGGTGCCAAAAGCCCCGGGCTGTCACCTCGGCTGCGTACCCGGCTGTTTGCGGCGCAGCTGCTGCTTCAAATCCCGGGCCTGGTTCGTGGCGGTGATCCTCGTCACATAGACCTGGCCGCAGCGCAGGCAGCAATAAAAGCCGGGATGGCCGGAGACTGGCTAGTGCTGCGTTTGCAGCAGCTTGTGGACCTGGCATTCCGTATGGCAAGCGGCCAGCTGGAGGTGGGCAGTCTTGCACACAGCTGGTTGGTCTGTGCAGTCACTGGTTGTTTGGCTGCCTGTCTGCCTGGTGTGTGCATGCTGACAAGCAAATGGTGTGAGTAAAGGGACCCGCCTGCTCGACATGCGGCTGATGCTACAACCATCAGCGCCTCCCACACCTCTGGACCAGGGTTATCATGCATGCATCCCAAGATCAACACAATGCTGCCCCTGTTGCCAGCGCCACAGCTTGACTTGGTTTCAGTTATTTATTTCAAATTGCTCCAATATGCAACCTTGCTCCAACCTACTTCTCCCATCGAAGCAGGCGCTGCGGCCGCTGGGCGTGGCGCTGATGGGTGCTGTGCTGGAGTGCTGGGGGGAGGCTGAGGACCCGGTAGTGGAAGGGGCCCGACTGCTGGAGCTCTACCAAGCACAGATTGTGTCCACGCTGCGGTGAGTAATGAGCACGCCAGGCACATGCCCGCTGTGCATGCTGCACTTTGTTGGCCTGCCATCCCAGCTGGGAGACGCGTTTTACTGCAGGGTTGCACGTCTGTGCCAGGTTCCAGTATCCACCGGGGTTGGGTGGCAGGGTGTGTTCCACTGCACCACATGCATTTGCCACCCTGCAACAGTGCACCTGAATGCTGTAGAGCAAGCAACATCACAGCCACAGCCTGACGTGCAGCTCAGCTTGATTTGTATTGCTCTGGCCCGCAGGGCAAGCCTGGCGGATGGCGCAGCGCCGTCGCTTGCAGAGCAGGGCGCCAGCCTGGCAGCTGCTTTTCTGAGCAAGGGGCTGGATGGCGGCGAAGCGGCGGTGCTGCAGCGCCTAATGGGTCTCTTGGTGGCGCCTCTGGCTCGCTGGGGCAATGGGGAACAGGTGGGGTGACCGTGGCAGCGACGGTATGGGTGGGGTGCCTTAGGCCCAATACCTTCCCCTGTGGCACTACAGGCAGCAAGTCACAGATGTGCTGCATGGTGCAGCAGGGACAAAATTGCATTATAGCAGGGATTTAGTCGTTCAAACTGCCATTTCCATAATTCGCCCACCTTTCTTATCACGCGGCCGCCTTCCCGCCTCTTTATGTGTGCAGGAGGGTGTGTATGCTGAGTGGGTGGGGGTTCAGGCGCGTGTGGCGCTACTTGAAGCTCACGCCCGCTGCACCGCCCTGGCGGCCAGCTCGGATGCAGGCAGCGCTACTGCACGGGTGGTGCGCCAAGCGCAGAGCCCGCACCTGCAGCTGCTGCTGGACAGCTGGATAGGGTGAGAAGGGGATGACAGCGGTTGCCCCACTCAAGTATGCACCTGGGCTGGGGTCTGTCGTGGGGCAGGAAAAGGCAGAGCGCGCTGCTATGGTGGTTTTGCCCACCTGCAAATGTCCGTATTTCTTATTGCAGCCTGCATTTACTGACCTGTTTCTGCCATGTGGTTGTCGCAGGCTGCTTCAAGATTATGTAGCGGTCTGCACGCGTCCGCCAGAAGTGACCACCGGATATCGCCTGCAGCTCTGCCAGGTGGCAACAGAACCACCTGCGCTGCTGGCTGGTGGAGCAGCTGGGATGCCGATGCCAGAAAGCAACGCCTCTGACGGCAAGAGTGCTGACAGTGAAGATGCAGCCGCGGATGAAGTGCCTGCTATGCCTGCTGGCAGTGGGGAGGTTGCCGGCCCAACCCCGGCCGCTGTGGTGGAGGCAGTTCGGCCAGCGCTTCTGCGAGCCTGGCCCTCAGCGCTGGATGCGGCCAGCAGTGTGGTGGCGGAGCAGCCCCAAGGAGGCGGGACTGCTGATGCCTCAGCGGTACAGGAACAGTATGCTGTGCTGCTGGATCTGTCCCAGATGGCCCTGGGGCAGGCTGCAGAGGCTGCCTTGACCGCCAGCGGCAGCCGTGACGAGCAGCAGCAGCAACTGCTGGGCGCTGCAGCGCTGCCAGTGATGGCGACGGCCCTTACTGCACTGACGAGGCTGACAGCACCCCAGTTCACAGCAACGGGCTGGCTGGCAGGCAATGAGGTGGCAGAGCTTGCATCTCTGCTGCAGCAGCTGGCGGAGATGGTGCTGCTCCCTCTGGCGCAGTCTGGCCGCTTGGCAGCGGCCCAGCAGGCAGCCTCGCTGGCACATGCGGTGGCTGAAGTACTAGCTCACTTGCCGGCTGGCAAGGGTGTTGAGTTGGAGGTTGTGTCGGCAGCAAGGGCGTGCTTAAAGCTGGCATGCACCACTGGCGGCAGCGGTAGTGTGGCTGTGACTAGTGCTGCTTTGACTGCTGTGTCCCAGCAGCTGCGGTCAGCCAGCCCCCAGGCATTCATACCGTGCCTCCTCCAGGCGTTAGAGTTGGGTGTGGTGGCTGCCAGCTCCAGCCAGCAACCTGAGCAGCTGACCGCCGTCACTGCCTTCCTGGGTGACGCTGCCACCACCACCGCCATGTGGCAGGAGCAGCAGCAACAGCAGCCCGGAGCTGACAGCAACAGCAGCACTGACGGCTCCGAGCTGTTTCCTGAAGTGGAAAGCGTGCTGGCGGCAGCGGTGCAAGCCCTCCTGGAGCGTGCTGAGCAGTACAGCAGTATGAATGGGGCCGGCGGCACCAACGGGCAGCAGCTGGAAGCTGTGTTAGCAGGACTGCTGGCACTGGGAGGTGTCCTGGAACCAGCGGCACGCAGTAACAACAGCGGAAGTAGTGCCACTGTCAACAGCAGCTTGGCCAACACCAATGCTGAGGTCCTTGCACCAGCTTCAGATGCAGCCGCAGGTGCGGCAGCATCTTTGGGTGGCTTCGGGGATGATGACTGGGAGGATGACCCCTTCACAGAGGCAGAGACAGCGGCTGCTGCAGATGCACAGGCAAGCGCAGATGCAGGCAGCATCGTGGCAAGCAGCCAAGACCAAGAGGTTGCTCCTATTGCAACTGCCGTTCCAGTTGAAGCAGAGCGTTCGCCGCTGCAGCAGCAGCCTGACGAGGAGGCGAAGGACGAGAAAGAAGAGCAGCAGCAGCAGCAGGAGGATGAGGAGGAGAAGGACGAGGAAGAAGAGCAGCAGCAGCAGCCGGACAAGGGGGAGGCACAGCAGGCGCAGCAGGAGCAGGCGATGGGTGAGGAGGATGAGTGGGGCGATGATGCCTTTACGGGTAGCTCTGGGCCGGCAGCAGTAGAGGGGGAGGCAGTGGAGGTGGCTGGTGAGGCAGCCGAGGTAGCACCCTCACCTGCACCTACAGCAGAACCGTCTAAATCAGACACAGCGCCAGCAGAGGCAGCAGCAGCATCAGAAACAGAAATGTCAGGCTTAGGAGACGTGGAGGAGGGATTGGTGGGGGAGGTAGTGAGGGAAGAAAAGCAGGATCACGAGAAGCCAGCAGCAGAGGCATCAGGAGACGCGGCCCAACCACCCACAGTGGACGGGGATGCAGCAGCGAATGGGGGCTTGGAAGATGAGTGGGGAGATGATCCCTTTGTGAGCAGCACAGCAGTTGAAGAGGCCGCAACAGCAGGAGCGGAAGTGGCAGCAGCACCCACGGCGGAGCCTGCAGTGCAGCCTGAGCATGACAGCACCGCAGCAGCGCTGGCAGCACTGTCGCTGGCAAGTCACTATAGCGATGACCGGTCAGCTCCACCCACCTCTCCTGTGGCAGCAGCAGCCTGCCGGCTTATCCTGGGCTTGCTAGCTGAGCTGCCACGCACCAGCAATGCCGCGGTGCGGCTGCATGCCCTGACTGCGTTGCGTACCTGGTTCCAGCAGCAGCAGGCAGCGCAACGCAGCATGGAACCAACGTGGGCGCTGCAGTGCGCAGCGACGTCGCTACCCGGAGCGCTTGCACAGGTGCATAATTTGATGGGTGACGGCAGTGGCAGACTGACTGAGGTGGACATCCAGGTAGGTTTCATCGTCTGCGGTGAGGTAAGGGCGGGTGGGGCAGGCGCGGGGAAGGCGCGTGGGGGTCGTGAGTGGGTGGGGCCACTCTGAGGAGAGTTTCAAAGGCACAGGCAGCTGGCATGAGGGCCATTATGCAGCCGTCGTAGTTGGTTGCCATGTCTCCAGGACAGCTGGCAACTGTCAAGCTGGCGTCAAGCAACCAGAAGCTCCACACTGACCCCTTGCACAACCCTCCATGCCTTGCAGTTTGTGGCTGAAGCACTGAAGGCCGGCCTGCTGGCGGTCAACCTTGCGAGCAGCAGCAGTGCTGCCCACCCAGCCACCGGGGAGGTTGCTCAGGCCTCGCTGCTGCGTGTGCTGGTGCCTGCTCTTGTGGATGTGGCGGCACCAGAGGCACCACCTACCCCCCTGCTGGTTGACATGTCAGTCAAGCTGCTGACACACCTGGCCTCCAGCCCCTCAGCCCCCGCTTTCAAAGAGATAGCCGCACAGCTGCCAGCCGCCACCAAGCAGCGGCTGCAGGGGGCACTACAGCGGGCAGCAGCGGACGCCGCGGCACGGCAGCAGGCCGGTGCTGCAGCCAGCAGCCGGCAGCCGGCGTCGTCCACTGGGCCTATGCAGAGGACAACGATCAAACTGAACTTTGCGGCGTTTCAAAAATGAAGTGAGGCGATGATGCTGACCGTCTGGGATCTCTCATTGTGACAGCTAAGGCCCCGCTCAACTCCTACCTACTCATCTGCTCTTAATTGCAATGATTGCGAGTGCTACATGTTCAGTGTGTTCATAAAGATAACAGTTCTGTACCAACGTGCAACAGCATGTTCCATCGACTTCATGCCTTCTCATGAACCGCTGCTGCGACGCCTACACATGGCATTGGTGGGGTGGTGCAGCGTCGTCCGCTTACAATACAGGCGGTGGCTGCTGCCTGCCGCTCACGTGCGTGCCGCCATCTCTCGCTGCATGGCATCGCAGCTGTCTGCTGCAAACTTGCGTTGGAACGCACGCAGCAGCGGGTGGGTGGCCAGGGTTATCCAGCTGCCTGGGCGCGACAGGGTGTAAATCTCGTACCACACTGCAACGCATGAAATGCCGCAGCACAGCACAGGCTACGTGCCTAACGGTTTGGGTCAACTGCTACCTTGGAAGTCTGCCGTGCAAACCCTGGCTGCGTGCCTGCCTTTCAGCCCATCAGCCAGCCCCATATCTTGCTCCCCGCTGTGCCATACTTGCAAACTTGTCCTCCAGCCACCCTTGCCTGAATCATCATCTGCGTTCCAGGCCACCGAGAATCGCTCCTCCCCGCTTATCTGGTGGCCCTGCAGCGTGGCATGGGCATATGAATAGTGCCGCCCCCGCGGGGGCCGCACCGCCACTGCTGCTGCCTGCTGCCGCTGCTGCGCCCGTTTGCCGCCACGGTCCCCGAGCAGCGCACGAAAGGGACCTCCGCTGTTTTGGCGTTGCTGCCGCAGCGATTCCCCAGTGACTGCTGCAGGCGGTGCGCCTGCCCAGGGCGGCAGCTGGGTGCTGCGCCGTCTGCTCAGCGCGCCTTCTTCCACAAAGCTGATGCGCAGCGGGTTGCAGGTCCAGCAGAACAGGGTGAGGGCAGTGACCACCACAGGCGCACCCGGCTGCACCTGGGGAGCGTTGACAGAGGCCCAGCCCAGGTCAAAATGGCGCCACTGCTGCAGCAGGCACTTGGCCTGGCTGTAAGCAGTGCGCCCACGCCCCACCTGCAGTTTGGTTTGGGGCACATGGTCGAACAACCAAACATCACAGCCGGTTTAACCATATTCACAGCTCATACGCAAGATGCAGGTGCACACCGATCAACAACAAGTCGGCTGCATGCCCGCAAGCACACCAGGGTCGCAGTTCAGCACCCACCATCACTCGGCTGTGGTCCACGGTCCACCCCTCTGCCGCCACACCGTCAGGCAGCGGGGGTGCCGTGCGCGTCAAGCCCACATGCGGGAAGCTAAACGGCAGACTGCAGGGACGAGAAAATGCCAGATGCGGTACTGTGCATGCTAAGGCAGGTAACACAATCAGTGCAGGGTGGGGCAGCCAGTCAGCAAAACGGCGATCAATCCTGACGGCGGCAGGAGGTATGGGTGGCTTGCCTGCGCGCGCTGAGCTCTACAGCTGTTCGTTCATCGGAATTGGGTTGTCCAAGGTAAAATGGCCCTATTTTCAGAAAGTGCATTGGCCAGTGTTGAGCTCAACTGCAATGATTGAGAGAACTGAACGTTTTCCGACGTGCAATTGATCGTATCATACAGTGGCACGTCTGGAATCGCCTCACGACGTCCAGGCGATTGTTTCGCTGCGCCCCTTCACAGCTGTATGGCGGACATGTAGTGCTGAAAGCTGAATGGCGTCATTTCGCGCCATCACGGCAGCATGCCATATACCAGAGCTCAGGATACGCTGCAACACGCCTTGCTGCCGCTCAGCCAGCCAAGTGTGCGTTCAAGGTCATTCCCTGGGCATTGCATTCGCCAAGTTAGCATGCTGTTACTCTCATCGTTACGAAGAATAGCCGCAGCGTATGGTTCCACAGGGATGTGTCGCGGCAGCGCGCCCATCGCAGCCGTGGTGGCCGCGTCTTGCAGCAGCAGCAGCAGTATCAGCAACTTATGGCAGTGCCGGGCATTTTCCGATCAGGCGAACGATAGCGATAAGCCCGCAGAACAGTCACCGGCAGCGAGCGCTGCCGCTGCCGCTGCTGCGTCGGCGGCAAGCAGCGAAGGTGGCAGTGAAGCTCTGGTGGCAGCCGGCGGAGAGGAGGAGGGCATGAAGGGCGCCTTGGTGGATCATGAAGTGCCTGAGGCACTTATAGGTGCGCATGAGTGTATCCCGCCTGCCAGCACCCCCCACCTGGACATCGCTTACCCGACCCCCCAAACACCACCCCTGCACCCTGCAGACTTTGACAGCCTGGCAGCAACTGGTGGTGAGGTGCTGGATCCTGAGATATTCAGCAAGCGGCAGCGTGCGTGGATGGGGCTGGAGGACCCCGACAAGTACAAGCACTTCCTGCCCCGCTTGTCCCGCAAGGAGAAGGGCAGCTTTGCGGATGAATACGTGGAGGAGGAGTTTGAAGTGGAGGTGGGTGGGGGCGTGTGATTACTCTCCGCGTGTGGTTGGCTGTTGGGGTGGTAGGGG
>JAAMXP010004262.1:0-18286 GCA_019693395.1 Ettlia oleoabundans | reverse complement strand
CCCCCACCCCCCGCCGACCTGCGTGCGCCGCACGTCTGCCACCCTAAACATGAACTTCAGGATGCCGTCACGCCGAGTGATCACCGCACTGTCGCTGATGTAGATGGCGTAGGCGCGCTGCTTGGGTTGGGCGACCTGAGGGGTGGAAGAGCGCATGAACATTTTGTACCACTGGGAAGAGCAGCACAACGACCACAGCATGTGTTGGGTCGTGAAGTGGCCGGCCCGTTCTGGAGTTTCCAGCATGCTGGAACAGCGTCTGCACAGGAACAGGTAGATTGCACAACATGATGGGAAACACACGTTTAGATAAGCGCGGTTTTGACTGCCCCACCTTCGCGAAGATGAGGCCCAGAATGACGGCATTCAGCAGCAGGTCTGTGATGCTCTGCACAGTGATCAGTGCTGCAGCTAACACACATTTCTGCGGCCCCGTGTTGCCGTACCCTGCACGAACAGGTCGGCAGGCAGGCAGGCAGGCAGGTAAGGGTTGGTTGCTTATAAATTGGTTTTTAGCGACATGACTCCTCAGAGCAATCAACCCTGGTTTATATTGCACAGGACATATTAGCGTGCCATAGGCTGCTGCTCCGCCCACCAATGGTCATTTGAGTGGCGATGGCAAAGGTCCAGCTCTCCACAAACCCGCTGGCGCCGTACAGGCAGCCAGGGTAATGCCTGCGGTGATGGCGGTGATGGAGAACGAGTGAACCAGCTGATGATGTGGCGACACGTTGCCGTGGTCTGGCATGCCAGCCATTCAGCCGGCAGCACCGTCCCTTAGCAGCAGCACCATCGGAAGCGGCCCAGCCGGTCACAAGCCAGCCAGTCGGCCAGCCAGGCAGCCACCCAGCCAGGCCCACCTACAGCCACTTAGCCAGCCAGCCATAGACAAAACCAGCCAGCCACACCGCCGCCGCCGCTGCCACCACCACCACCGCTACCACCCACCTGACTACTAAGTACCACACGCCGCCCCAGAAGAAGAAGATGGCGAGGTACACCAGAGCAAACCAGGCCAGCAGGGAGAGGAAGGGCGTTTGGAGCATGGTGATGAAGAAGTCCCGCTTCAGCAGGTGAAGGCCTATGCCGGCGCCACGGTAGACGACGCGGGACCGCCCCGCGTGCCTGCGGACGGGATATGGAGAGTGTGTGGAAGTGTGGGATTGCGCAAAAGTGTTGCTGTTTTGCAATGTATAGAGAGAGCGTCTAGAATAATATCTGTGTTGACTGTAAAGGGCTGCGTTGATGAAAACACGGCGACAATGAGCGGCCGGCAGCAAAATAGCTGTCGAAAACCGCACGCATGCCTACTGCCTGGCCTTGCTCCCACCTAGCTGCCGCTCTCCGCTGCTGCCTGATCTTCCTCTTAGCTGCCGCTCCCCGCTACTGCCCGACCTCCTCCCACCCATCTCCCACTCTTCACCCATGCCTGACCTTCCACCTACCTGCCACTTTCCACCAATGCTGGCAGATTGAGCTGCTCACGAGCTGCCTCATGCAGCCCTTTGCCTCGGTTGAAATAGTCTTGCTGCGGCAGTAGTGGCAAAATATTGCTTGGTGTGAAGGACGGGCAAAACGGACAATGTTGCGCTACAAGCCGTCGGCAATTGGGACAATCTTGCTGCAAGAAAGCAGAGCATCAATCACCGGGCTGGCAGAAGGCATGCCAGTGGTGCATGCAGATTGGCCGCCAGCAGGCCCAGCAGGGCCAGATTGGCCAGCATGGTCAGCATGGTCAGCATAGCCAGCAGGGGGCAGCATGGCCAGCAGGCCCAGCAGGGCCAGCAGGGCCAGCAGGCCTGTACCTGAAGCAGGCCTCCCGCGGACAGCGAGCACCCCAGCCCCGCAATTTCGCCAAAGTTGAACGGGTCGCTGCAAACAGGGAAGCCGGTGGGTGCTCGCTCTTCTCTAACAATGGGATGAGATGCGATGCTGTGGCAGCTGCCAAACAGGCATAAGGTTAAGTGCCGAGCCGATCATGTACTGAAATCGTCCCCCATATCAAGAGAAGATAAGAGGCACAAACTTTGATGGCAATGATGACAAGCTATTAACATGGCTGACTGGCTGCACACACCAGGTCGGTGGTGAATCTAGTGGCTGCTGGCTGGCTACCGCTCTAATCAATGCCGCCCACACCTCCCAAGGCCTCACGCTGGGAACTCGATGAGTGGCGGTGTGCGGCTACCCTGGCTTGTATGGCTCGTTGCTGCCACGCTTGCAGCTGACGGGCTTGGTGAGTGAGGGCGCTGAGGCTCCACGCTCCTTGCCCTGCCCCGCTGCGCGCGCTCCTCCGCCGCGGCGGCCCCTGCCGCTGCTTCCCCGCCATCTACCCTCGGAGCCCGCGCCAACAGCGGCATGTCCTCCCCATCAAAGGGGCCGTTGCGTGGAAAATATTTCCCTATGGTGGCCTGTGGCGCTTGTCACGGAACCCAAGATGAAACACGGGTGTCCAGGACCTGCGGCCTTCAATGTATATTTCGATCAAAGCAAGACGGTAATGAGCACCACCCTGGCCTCCTCCGATACCAGTTCGCAAGAACGCCAACGTGGCGGGCGCGCCATTGGCACGTTCGGCGTCTACCAGCAGCCCCGCCATCAATAGCAATTGCGCTTGCTCACAACTAACTGAAATTGATTGGGACCATCTTCTCTAGGCAGCCAAGTTGAATTTGATTGAACGGTTTGAAGCCCATCCCCGCTGAATCGCGTGTCAAGCGCAGTGCTGGACAACGAGCTGACTCAGCCACATCCGGCTCACGGGTGCAGCGCTGGGAATGGTGCTGCCCGCCACAGTGCTGCTTGCTGTTGGCACTCCCCGCATCTCACATCGCGCCCTGCCAGCAATCCCAGCAGACGCCCAATGCCCAGCAAAGAGCTTTGCAGCACGCCAAGGGAGCAGCGCAGCTGTCTGCCGGGCCACTGCTGCGGCGCCGCCGCCACCTGCCCCAGCCCCCGAGCGGGAAGCTGCAGCCTTAGCACCAACGCGGCAGCCCAGCGGCAGTGGCATTGCCAGCTACCCTGTTGAGACAGACTGGCTGGCCCATTCCATTCGTGTGACCGACGTGCCGCTGCGTCGGCAGGCGGCTCTGGTGGAACGTCTTCACAGCATGCTGCGTGCATCCAACCGCTGGGCCTGGCAGGACGGTGTAGATCCATTGCGGGATCAGGACCCAGGAGGCCCTGAGGAGCAAGCAGCAGACAGCGGCAGTACAAACAGCAGCCCGGAAGACCTGCCGCTACGGCTGCCGTTGCAGCCGCCGTCGCTGCTGCGGCGAGTCCTAGAAGAGGCCGCGCCCTCCACCCGCGGCGCTGGGCAGCGCAGCAGCAGTCATCAGCGTCACTGCCGTGGGCGGTTGTTGGCTGGCGCTGTAGATCCCAGTGACATCGACAGTCGGATCTTTAGATTTTCAAAGAACGATTTGCCTGAAGTGTTGCAGGTGAGGTGCCAGTTCGGGTGTTGAGGCCAGCCCTAGCTGCTTTGAGTGTGTGATGTGTGCTTCATAGCCCTGGGTTGCTAAAAGCTGATCAACCTCTGGCCTTTTTTCCTCTATTCCCGACTGCCATGGCAGTGGTTCACGATGCAGTCTTGTTACATGGCATGCACATTCGGGTTGTTGTTGAGAACATACAGCAGGCTGCAGCAACAGTGCTGGTTTACTTTCTTGTTGATTTCTTCCCTGCAGGTGTGCAGCGAGCACAAGCTGCTGACGGCGGAACAGGAAACATTACTGGGGGAGATGGTGCAGGCAGCCAGGCAGCAACTGCAGGGCGACGTGGATCACCGGCAATTGTCGCTGCTGCGCCAGCCTTGGAGCCGGCTAGCCCCCCTTGCATCCTCAGCAGAGTGTTTGGCAATGGCTCATCGCTTCAGACTCACAGAACCCAGCAGCAGCAGCGGCAGTAGCGGCAGTTGCTACAGCAGCGCGGAGCCCAGCCTGTTTCACCCATCCAGAGGGCGGGAGTTTGAGCTGGTGCAACAGCGGGGCGCCGCAGCACGGCAGCTTCTTTTTAGCGCCAACCAACGCCTCATCTCCCTGGCACGCCGTAAGCTGCAGGCGGGCGCGCGTCTGCCACGAAGCCTCGTCCAGGTGAGGGCGCAGTGCAGGCACGCATCAACAGCTCCTCCACTTTGGTTGCCTGGTTGAGATGATGTAGAAATAGCCCATTGCCAGGTGCATTCTCCGTGTGAGCAGGATGGCCGCCCGCCCTGTGGTCCCACACAAACCGCCCTTGCTTACTTGATGTGGTAGTAATCAATAACGACATAATTTGATATCATAGTGTACACTATAAAATACATCAATATATTAAAACTCATCATGCTCCAATCTCCGCCGTCCGTCGCCCCGCAGGAACTCTACATCGAGGGGCGGTGCGCGCTCTGGAGGGCGGCAGAGGGCTATCAGCCGGGCCGCCACTCGCGCTTCTCGACGTATGCCATGGCGGCGATCCAGAATGCCATGATAGATGTGTTGGCCGGGCAGCAGCCGGTGCACATTCCACGGCAGCGAAGGGAGTTGGCCCTAAAGGTAAGCTAAGCACGTTTATTTAGGAAGGTTTCTGGACCACAAAGGTGTTTCACAGCGGTAAATGTCACAGCCCATGGTGTTCACTGTGTGCCTAATCACGATGGAACTTGCCACACAGTAGTACAGGATTTGGCGGGCGCTTTGTTGCAGCTGTGGTGGCATCAAAGGGGCTGCTTCCTGTTTAGGCTGCCAAGGATGCGCCCGTCTCGCCAAATTGCTGGGGCACAACCTCCAACCCGCTGCAAGTTGTGACGTTTGTCAAGTCTGTGTCATTTATCGTCTGCATTGTGATCTCAGCTTAGTTCGCTTTGGCATATCTGCAGGTGCGCACTGCTGCGAGCAGTCTGGGCAGGGCAAAGCAGCAGGAGGCCATGACTGCAGGTCTGCCTCAACTGCAGCAGGATGCTGCATCGCAAGCAGGGCAGTCGACAACTTCTGGGCTACCTCAAGCGCAGCAAAGCAGTCGTGCCATGGCTAACGCGGCACAGCAGTCGGGCCAGTCAGGCGACAGGCTGTCAGAGCTTGCTGCGGCAGCAGACCTGTCTCCAAGGCAGGTGGCCTACGGTCTCGCGGCAGGGCGTCGGCAGCGCCTTGTCGGCTTTGGCAGCAGAGTTTTCGTGGACACTTCTTCCGGCGCCTGCGGGTGTAACACGCGGCGGCAGATGGCGCCGTTTGGCGATCTGGCAGAAGAGGACGAGGTGGGCAAATGGCGCACCTGCTACAAAACAATGCTCTGCTACGACCCTTTCCAGCGCACCAAGTGCCTACTTGCCACAATATGCGGCCATGGGTTCTTGAGCATCAAGTATTGCGTACTGATAAGGTTATGCGGTCCCGCTGCTGCCAGCGCCTCGTTGGTCATTGTAAGTTACAAGGTCATGCATGCAATTCTCCTTTTCCCTGCAGACGGGAGAGGAGTACGCGGCGTCGGAGCTTGTTCAGCAGGTTTTGTCCCGCCTGCGCCACGATAGACACAGGCTGGTGCTGCGCCTGCGCTTTGGCTTTGGCGCCAGCGGAGCACCGCCCGAAGATGCGGGAATGCATGAGGTGGACTTTGGGACTGTGGGCAGGCAGCTGGGGGTGAGTTCACAGCGGAAAGAATCCATGCTTGGGGCGCATTTGTCTGAGGCACATTTTGATTCTTGCCCTTGATTGGCGTGGCTGCGCCTGCCTATTGCGCGCTGTCATCTCGCGCTGCTGAGTGTTGCTTTGCCGCAATCCCTGGCTTATGTTCGTCCTGTGTTCAATGGAAGGGGTGTATCATGTTCAACTGTGTTCCACCTATGCTGTTTGCTCATTCTGTTCAACTGTGTTCCACCTATGCTGTTTGCTCATTCTGTTCAACTGTGTTCCACCTATGCTGTTTGCTCATTCTGTTCAACTGTGTTCCACCTATGCTGTTTGCTCATTCTCATGTGGGTGCTTAATGGCTTTACAAACCACAGCTGGTATTGGTCTAAATCCTTGTCTTCACGCTCATCACTGTTGAGCAGGTGAGCCGCCAGCGAGCTGCGCAGATTTACCACGACGCCGTCCGGGACGCGCGAGCCACGGCAGCTGCCATCTTGGGGCGCTCAAAGTGCTCGTCATCTTAAAGTGGTGCCACAGCTTTACATCAGCGCGGCCGGCCCCCTATGTGGGATGCCTGAACCACTGCAGCCCCTGCTGGTTTGGGTGGTGTTGATATGCCCCGCAGCAGATGACATGGAGCCAGCGTGACCAGTTGTTTCCGTTGCATCACCACCTTGCAGCCTGCACCACCTGCCGCGACCCATGCGACACACCTACATAAGCCCCCTGTAGACTACAACCATTTTCACATGAAACCTGAACTCAGCGTGCCGTACCCAAACATTCCATTGTCGGACCAATACCTTGCTCTAAGGTGGTGCATCGTCTCCTACTCTAGTCCTACTTTAGCGAACTTCTGCACTGCATGCGACCCCCTCTACTATTCCCAATGTACCCCAACCTCAGCTGTGAATTAGCTTACCCATGTTATTGTTGCAATCTGTTGACAAATGTAAGGATTCGTTGTTCACGCGGTGCATAACAGTGGGCCATATTTGCAGCTATATGCCGTTACGCAGAGGTGCAAGGCAGTGCGACCTATGTGCCCAGCCGGGTTTCAATGCTGGTGATCTGGACAATGTTTTGGCAAACAATGTGATGTGTCTAAGACAACGTCATACCAATTTGTTACGGTGATCGCAGGTTCCAGGCTTTACGATGATCGCAGGTTCGATCGCGGTGTCGTGCCTGCTTCCCCTCTCATTCCTTTGCTTCCTCTCCTGCAGCCGCGTATGCTGCTCCTGCTCCTGCATCTGCCGGCTGTGCAGCTACCGTAGGCGTGCCTGCTTCCCCTGCCCCTGCCCCTGCTGCTGCCCATGCCCCGGACCCTGCTGCTGCTGCTGCTGCCCCTGCCCTTGTCCCTGCCCCTGCCCCTGCTGCATCCAACCCAATCCAGGCATCTTTGAATGAGTTGCTGGCTGAACCCTCTCCGTCAGCCGCTTCACCAAACAGTAGCAAGTCCTGGCGGGCGCTGAACCCAGTCTCCAGCTTGCGCCCCTGCAAGCCCCTGCACAGCAACGCACCGGACCGAAACGGTGAGCAACAGCCCAGCCAAGAAAGTTAATGAGATTAGCGTTACCGGGGCATAACAAGCGTGGGCAGTGAAAGCCAGCACAGCAGATCGCTTCATGCCAGCCCACTCAGCAACATGGCGGTGGCTTAAGCAGCAACAGCATGATGCCAGCCAGCCTGAAAAACCCATCACTGGCAGATGCTGAAGCAAAGCGCGGACAAACAAACCTGTAGGTGCCGTTCACATACGCCAGGATGGCTGCGTGTATCGTTTGGAACAGGGGGCGGGTGGCGGTGAAGGGGATGGCCAGATAATCCTCAAGAGGCATCCACTGCACCCCCACAAGCTCATCTTCTTGCATGCACAGCTCCTGCACACTCAAAGGAACTGGAGCAGCAGGATGAGGTACATAAGTGCTGAAGCTACAAGAATAGATGGTATTCAATGGTCAATGGGGGCAGCAGGAGCAGCAGCATGAGGTACATCAATGCTACAGCTACAGGAATAGATAAAAGGCAGCTACCAGCGGCAGCAGCAGGAGCAGCAGGATGAGGTACACCCATGCCGCAGCTACAGGAATATGAATAGATGAAAGGCAGCTTCCAGCGGCAGTAGCAGGAGCAGCAGGATGAGGTACACCCATGCCGCAGCTACGGGAACATGCGGTGACCAACGGCAGTACCAGAAGCAGCAGGATCAGGTACATTCATGCCGCAGCTACAGGAGTTGATGGATGGTAGTGACCAAACCACAAGGGGTCAGGCGGGCATGCCACAAAGGTGGCTGCATGGAACAACCTACAGCAATTGATGTGCTGCAGACCAGGCAAGAGTATTACGTTCAGAGATACGTCCCCAGTGCGCTGTGCCCACCTACCTGCGGCCCCGGCTCCATCTTGAGTGCAACCACAAAGAAGAAGTCGCTCTTTCCAAAAGCAAAGCCGTGGGCCTGTCGCATTGCCAGCACAGCATCAAAGCGGGCCCGTATGCCCGTCTCTTCCAGCACTTCCCTCTCCGCTGCCTCACTTATGTCCTCGCCTTGCTGTACCAGCCCTGTTGGCATTTTCCATACACCTTTGCCACGCAAGGGTCCCGACTTCTCTTGCACCACGAGCACCTCCCGCCGATCGTTCAGAACAAAAGCACCCACACCGACCTGCAACCACAGGCTGGGCGGATGTCAGACAAAGCAAGCTGCTCTACCAAGGGGAAAGATGCTGCCCAGGCAGACAAGGGTCAGTTGGAACTGCGAAGTTGTGTAAGTGCGAATCCCCCAACCCCCACCCCAACACACACACACACACACACACACACACACACACACACACACACACACACACACACACACACACACACAAAAAAACTGCTGTAGCACGATAGGAAGGAGCGACAGCGGGCCCAGCTTGCCTGGTGCGATGCATTGGGCGGCAGCTTGTTCTCTGTATCTACCAGCCAGTTTGTGAGCATAACATATTCCTGCAAGCCAAACCAAGGGCAATGCTGACCCAAGGGGAACACGGGAGCAAGCTCTGGTTGTAGGCCCACACGGTGCAAGCCCGCTTACAACCAACAACCTCCACAGCAAAGACTCAATTAAAGAGCCCTATGTTTGGTTGCCTGCTACCCACCCGCCCGTCCGCCCGCCCACCAGCCTGCCTGCCTGACGGACCTTTTCGGCATGATGGAACTGGAAGCCCCTGTCCACGGCATGCCCAATAACGTGCGCCTTGGCTGCTGGTATCTTCAGCCATATGCCGCGGTAGCCTTTCTGAACGGGAGACACCACGGGAGATACCAAGGAGTGTGTGCTTGTGTTATGTCGCCAAGATGCCGGTCGGCAACAACCAGAACTTGCAAGGCTGCATACTGCTGGTTACTGATGGTCCAAATCAGAGGCTGTGCTGCTGAGGGTGCTGGTGGTATCGAAAGGAATCTTACCTGGCGCCACGACTCTAGGGAGGTGGCGAGGGCCGCCTGGAACTCTGCGGGTGCTGCTGGCACGCTGTGCTCATCACAGATGAAACCTGCACGAGATATGGGGATCTAATGAGTGTATCAAGCGAGAAATAAGCGAGGGGAGATGCCACCGATGCAGCTGCTTCCTGGCGTAACAGCTTCAGTTAGTCTTCAGGTGATGCTGTTGACGCTGCACAGGTTTGCAGGTGGTTGGGTGTCTTTCAATGTGCGCGAATCAGAACCAAGGGAATATCACGTGCTCACCATCGTAGTTGTCCTCATGCCCTGCAATTTCCCTTGTTGCGGTTGGCGCTGCTACAACCGTGGCATCCATGCCACCCGTCCTTGTCGCTGCACTCGCAACGCGGGGTTCAGCACGCGACAGGCATTTTCACGGACTACATGAAGATTGAAGGTTATCTGCAAGCCTGTGATGCCGTGGTAGCGGAGGTCCAGCAGCAAGGGGGACCCCAGGCAGCAACCCTGCCCATTTTGCGCCGGCGCCTTGCATAGCTGGCATAGCAGGCTAGCCATGCCGCCGAACGGGGCGCCAGGAAGCCTTTGGACGCGCGTTACAAACACATCATTGGCAATGCATCCGTCTCAACAACCACCAAGCCGCAACGAAGCCCAGCTGAGCAGGCAGCCTAGGACCTGTATTGCAGTGTGCGCGGGACAGCGTTTGTGCCCGGTTACAAGGTTTCAGGCTGTGCTTGATCCAAACAGCGCGGGACAGGGACACGGGAAAGCACCGCTGCAGCGCCGGGAGCATAGAGTTGCCAGTTTCCGAGGCTGTACGCCTTGCAGCCGCTCTGACTGTGCACCAGTGTAGTTGAAATGTCTACATTGACACAGGGGCGATCATGGGGCACGCATTAGTCCAGCATGGACGAGTTGGAAAGACCAGCAAAACAGTATTCTGAACTTCACAGGCGGCCGGCTTTGTTTCGCCCCGCGGTTGCTTCAGTGGCCATGCCGTCGTAAAAACCTTGACTCATGGCGCCCAAAAAGAAGCAGCCGCGGCCTCTAGAATTGCTCAAGATTGATGCGGCGCCCGTTTTCAGTCCCAGCGAGCAGGAATGGAGCGACCCCTTGAAATACATAGCGGAGGTAGTGAGGTGAGTGGGCGGGAAGCCGCGGGGGGGAAGCTTATTGAGCAAGAACACTGCCGCGCCCTTCACCGTCGCAGTTCGCGGCCTGCACCGCATCCTGCTGCCAACCGCCCAGGAAGCCTCCAGGAGAACAGTCAGGCATTTGGAGCAAGCTTTAGTGCATTGTGCTTGTCTTCCCTCCTGCGCGTCTCTTGTAGGCCGGCGGTGGAGCACACGGCAGGCATCTGCCGCATTGTGCCGCCACGGCCATGGGTGGAGGGCTTAGCTGAGGCATTCGCCATCGACCGCTCATCCTTGAAGTTCAATGCCCGGGTTCAGCGGGTTGACCAGCTGCAGCGCAAACACACGGCCGTGGCCAGCCAGCGCTTCTGGAACGAGTACCATGGCTGGATGGCCGCCAATGGCATCAAGCGTAAAGGTGGCAAGCTTAACCCTGTGTTCAATGGCCAGGAGATTGAGTTGGATCGATTCCACGCCATCGTGGCGCGTCGGGGTGGATATGAGGCGGTGACAGAGGACCGCAGCTGGCGCGAGATCGCAAACGTGCTTGATGTGAGTGGGCGGCAGGGCCGGGGAGTAGGGTGGCGCCAAAAAGACTGGCGTGCAGGCGGCAGCTGAACTGATTACAGGAGTTCCCAGCAGGCAACACTGTCCGCCGGGCACGAAAGGAATGAACCATTCAGCAGGAGGTTTGATGCTGACACATTGGCAGCCAGTTGCAGGGAACACAATTGCTAGCGACTGTGAATCCCCATTTGCGATATTGGGTGCTGGCGTGAGCATCGCCCATCCGCCCGCTCTGCACCCTCCCCACTTTCCCATTGCAGCTGGAGGACAAAGCTGGCAATGCCGCCTTCACACTGCGCAAATTGTATGAGAAGCTGCTGATGCCTTTTGATGAGCATTGCCAAAAGCGGGCGGAGGGAGGCTATGGACTGCTGGGTGAGACTGTGGTTGGGGGGTGTGGCGGAGTAGCCGGAATTGGGGGGTGTGCAGCCTGCGCCTGTGGAGATCCGTGCTTGGGTCCCTCTTTGCCCTGACTGAATGCTTAACACCAGCAGTTGAGTTGTATTATCGTGCTCTTTGCAACCTGTGCATGATCGCCCGACCTCTGTTACCACGCGAGCTCCCCCGAAATTTTGCGTTTCACAGATGCCGCGATGACGGCACAGGCTTCCGAGAGCAAGCTGGACCCGCTGCGGGAAGCTGGCGTAAACGAGGACGAGGCCGCGGAGATCCTGTCCGCCATGCTGGGCCTCACGCCTCCAGACAGCAAGAAAAAGCGCAAGTCTGGCTCCAAGGTGTGTTTTTCCAGCCCACAGCGCGGCCTGGTGGCCGCAGGCGGTTGCAAGGTTTTCTCACGGGCTCCGCTGTGCTGGCGCTGAGGTGACGCGAACGCCATGTCAAAGGGTCTTAAGAGCCGCAGCTGGCCATGCTATTGTAGTTCTCAGGATGTTTGACCGTACGCTTAAGCCCGTTTGCTTTGTTGCTAATACAGGCGGGCAAGGGCGGCAAGGGTGGCGAGTTCGGCTCCTCTGCAGCCGGCGGCAACGGCGACGCAACGGGAGACCCGCCGCCGCCACTGGCCTGCGGAAAATGCCGCGGCACTCATGTACCTGACAAGATGTTGCAGTGCGAGCGATGCGAGAAAGGCTGGCACCTCTTCTGCCTGGCGCCGCCACTGACTGCGCCGCCCAAAGGAGATTGGGTGTGCCCCGACTGCCGCACCAAGGGTGAGGTCGACAGTAATCCATGCTGTTTGACGGGCCTTGCCCTGCTATACTGTTCAGCGCTCCATGCCGCCCTGCAACAATCTCCCATCGCACATCTGTACCTGCACCTCTCCTCATTGCTGTGGTTGGAGCAAATTTCCCCCCTGCGCTCCAGCCACCCAACTGTACTTCACGTCGTCTCTGCTCTGCACTGGCACCGCTCATGTACCTGTCCTCTCGCGGTGCCTTGTGGCCTTTGCTTTCCAGTATGCTTGTTGCGCCCCTCGCTGCCTCCCATGCAGTTGCTCTGAGGCCCTTGTCTCCCATCTGGTCTGCTCATCAAGACAGTAGTTGCAGCAAATCTCTGCAGTCACCTCTTCCTGTTTTTGTCCTCCCGCAGAATTCGAGGCCTTTGCCTTCCAGGACGCCGATGACTACACTCTGGAAGAGTTTCAGCAAATAGCAACCACATTTGAGGAGCAGTGGTTCGGCGCAGATGTGGTCAGCAAGGTGGGTGGGTGGGTGAACCACTGGGTGGCCAGGGGCAGCCGATGCAGAAGGCGGAGGACGCTCCTGGAGCGAAGGGCGTGGCATTACCCTGTCGATTGGGTTTGCATGTTGCAGTCATGTGCCCTTGCCCTTGCCACCTCCACTGCACCCTTGTCCTTGCCACCTCTACTGATGCTTTTCATGGTTTGGAGGTGCATCATACACACATTTGCACGAATTTGCACCAATGAGTGCATCAGTCTAGGCGTCTGTCAGCGAAGTACAGCCTCAGCCTCTGTAAACCAACTCTGTTTCCATTGTTGCAGCTGAGCCACCAGGAGAAGGAGGCGGAGTTCTGGCGCATTGTGGAGGACGGGGAGGATGTGGTGGAGGTGAGGGGGCCGCTGACTTGTGTCTGTTGCTGCTTACCAGCTATCGCTGAGGTGGCATGTTGTTGCACCCGAGACCTGCCTGCGTGGCCAATCAGACAAGTGTGCCTCAACGACTTCCCCCTTGCCTTGTTCATGGCGGTTTAGTTGGCGTAATTTAATCATTGTGATGTCGTTTCAACAAACAATCCCAGCAGGTGCTGTATGGTGCCGACCTAGATAGCGGCCAGGTGGGGAGCGGCTTCCCGCGTGCACCACCGTTGGGAAATAGGTGCGTTGCTGCACCGTTTTGTGAGCAATTGAGCGCCTTTGGAGATGCAGTTGCTCTGCCTTGTATTGTTGCTGTTTGGCACAGCCTACATGGGCAAGGCTGCCTGAGAGTTGCGGGCAACTACTGTGCCTGCCTGCCCTGCCTGCCTGACTGCCTGCCTGCCAGCCCATCCACCGGTCGCCTTGACTTGCCTGCCTGCTTCAATGGCTCTGCATGTGTGCAGCAACAGCCCCTTTGCCACGGACCCCTGGAATCTTAGCGTGCTGCCACGTCAGGGTGGCACCCACTCCTCGCTGCTGCGGGTGCTGGATGGGAACATTGCTGGTAAAGCAGCTTCTAGTTAGCGAAGCAGCTTGGTTGCTGGGTTTCTCAATATTTGGCTTACGCATGTGGATGTCTGGCTGGCTGGCGGCATGCCAGTGCTGTTGCTTCGATGTATTGGCCGGGGCCTGCACAGCGCAAAGCACTGCCGCTGGCATCCAACACACAGCTCGCCTGTTCCCAACAGCGCTGCAAGTCGGAAATCTTACCGTTGCCTACCTCGGCTTAGGTAGCGTTGCAATCCAAGGTCCAATCGCACGCTTCAATCCCATCTCCACCTTTGCCCAAACCTCATCCCATTCCCCAACCTCGAACCGTGAATGTCGCAGGCGTGACAGTGCCTTGGGTGTATGTGGGCATGTGCTTCTCCTCCTTCTGTTGGCACGTGGAGGATCACATGTTTTACTCAATTAACTACAACCACTGGGGGGCACCCAAGCAGTGGTGGGTCGCCTACCTTTGCGTTTTACAAGTCTTGTGTGCACTGGAGAGCGGTAACGGGCAGGCCTGGGGGGAGCAGCATGCGCAGGGGCAGCTGTATTGCCCAAGCACTACGTGCAGGCTCTCCTGAATTGGCAGCACCCGCTTTTCGCACCCACCTGCCAGTCACATTCCGCTCCTACTTTCCCGCCTGCTTTTAGTTCGCAACCATAATTCGCATGCACCTGCTCTCTCCACAGGTATGGCGTTCCGGCCTGGGCTGCCTCCAAGTTTGAGGCGGTGTTCAAGCGGGAGCTGGCGGATCAGATAGAAGCACAGGTGGGTGGGCTGCACTGGTTGGCTGGTTGGTTGGTTTGCGGGCGTGGTTGGTCCGGTCAGTTCGTTTTTGCTCCTGTTCCTAAGTTGGCCGGTCGGCTGGTATGCCGGTCGGTCGCTCAGCCGGTTGTTTGGTTGGTTGGGTTTGTGTGTGGCCAGGACGGCTGGTTGGGCGGCGGGGAACAAGCGGTGAGTTGAGTGAGGCTTGCTTGGGTTCAAGAGAACTGGTTTGAACATGCTTGGGGATCCCCTCTGCTCTTGGGTATGCTTGCCCTGTTGCAAGTGCAGCGCTGTGTGTTCATCTTGCTGAGCATGTATTGGCCCAGCGTGTGATCCCATTGGCGGATCTTGTGATGGGGAAACCTGATGCCCTTTCTCCCTTGAGTTGCAGCCCGACCTGCTGTTCCAGCTGCTGTCCATGCTGTCGCCGCGCGTGCTGCAAAAGGCGGGGGTGCCTGTCTACTCTGCTACCCAGGCAGCCGGGGAGTTTGTGGTCACCTTCCCCAATGCATACCACGGCGGTTTCAGGTGCGTGCGTAGGTTGGGATGTAGTGAGGTGGGGGGACTAGGTCGGCAATGGGCTACTATCGCGTGGCAAGCGATATTGACTGGTTGGCACATGTTGCAGCTGCTAGCCAGATGGTCCAGGCGTGTGATAAAGCCCCTGTACATGTCTGACTGCCATCAACTAACGTCACCCTCCGGCATGGCTCACGCATTAACCTGCCTGTCCTCGATGGTTCTCATGGTCCCACTATTGAAGCGGTATCTATTTTCACACCCGGCACTTGTATGCTCTGCTCTGCTTGCACCTAACTGCAGCCTTGGAGTGAATCTCGGGGAGGCCGTCAACTTTGCCCCCCCAGACTGGCTGCGCTTTGGGGCCGCGGCGCTAAGCCGTCTACGCTACTTTCGCAAGCCCTGCGTGGTATCCCAGGAGGAGATGCTGCTGCGGGTGGCGCTGCAGCAAGCGGGAGCCTCGGCCGAGGGGGCCTTGCAGGCAGCCAGTGGCGGAGCAGCAGCAGGGCAGCTGGAAGCAGCGGGAGTGGCCAGCCCGGGCTCCGCTTCTCCGCTGGTGTGCTACTACCTCAACCGGGAGCTGCGGCGGGTGGTGGAGGAGGAGTGGGTGCTGCGAGCCAAGCTGTGGTCGGAAGGTGGGTGTGGGGGTGGGTGGCTGATTAGGGCACTGCCTGCGGTGAATGAGGAGTAGGGTGTATGCCTTGTGACAGGAGAGTGTGCGATCCTCCATGCGGTGCGCCACAGTACTGGTTTGTGTTCTGACACGATGCTTGTGGCTGCAAGGTCTGAGTGCAAGGTTTGTGTGTGTTGCCTGCATCGCCGCCCGCAGGCCTGCGCCGTTCGCGTCGCACCCAGCTGGCGGTTGGGTTTGAGGAGGGGGACAAGGATGATTCGGAGTGCGCCATCTGCCACCTCTACATGCACCTCAGCGCAGGCAAGAGCCGCCGCAAGGCCCTGCACTTAACAGAGCAACTGCCTGGCATTGCTGTGCTGCACCCATCATGTGAAGGAGATTTTGCGAACTGATTGCGGCTTGGCTAGTGCATGTGCATTCCTCCCCTGCTGCGGCAAGCCTGCGTACCTCAAGATGCCTGCGTAGCAATCTCAGGGTCCATATGATTCGTCCTACTAGAACTGCTAAACGCAGTACTGTCTGCTGCCTCCCGTCCCCCTGCCCGGTTCTGCAGTGGAGTGTGACTGCTGCCCCGGACGCCGCGTATGCCTGCACCACGCCCACCACCTGTGCGGCTGTCATATGAACCAGCGCCGGTTGGTGTACCGCCACACCTTGAGCCAGCTGGAAGCAGTACAAGCAGGTGATTTGCAGCATTTGCTTAGCTTCTTGGGTTCTGTGCTGCACCTTGCATTGCTCAGATTATTTTGCTCCCTAGAACAGTCGCATAACAATGAATTTATGCGTTGCCAAACTGTGTGCATGAAATAAAAAGGCAGATTGTGCGTGTTGAGCCTGACTGAATGTCGTTGTGCCGGCATGATAATGCTATGAGTCTGCCTTGCTGTCATTGAGTCTGCTTGCCTGCCTGGTTGCGTGAGACTACCTGATTGCTGTTGAGCCTGCCTGACCTGCAGCTGTGGAGGCCCGCGTGCCTGCTGCCGTGGCAGCTGAGCTGGAGGGAGTGGAGGCGGCAGCAGAATCGCGCACCGCCGCGGCAGCCGGCGTGACCCCAACTAGCGGTGCTGCAGTGGCAGCTGCTGTGGAAGTTGCCACCTCTCCTGTTGGGGTCAAGCAAGAGCCTGAGGAGCAGCACCAGCAGCAGCAGCGGGCATCGGAGGTTGGGGTGAAGGCTGAGGTTGAAAACAAGCAGACGTCGGCATCTGAGTCGGCGCAAGCTGGCGGCCATGCCGCCGCCATGGAACTGGACGGGCTGCCAGCTGGTGCTGCTGCAGCCGCTATCAAGCAGTCTTCTCAGCAGGAGCAGGCGAACGGTGTCTCACACGAAGCCCAGCAGCAAGCAGGGCAGCAGCCGCCAGGTGCTGCGGATGAAAAGGCCACAAGCGGAGAGCAGGCGGTTGGCGAAGGATGCGCACAAGAGACACCGGCACTGCAGCCGCAGGCACATGCACGGGCCAACGTGTCCCAACAGGACGGTAAGCCATTGGTGCTAATTGCCACTGCAGTGCCGCTGTTGCTCCTACTTTTCTGTAAGTTCAGCAGACAGTGTCGGCGCTACTGGTGCAAGATGTTTGCTGCTGTGCTGCCGTTGCCTCCGCTGCCGCTGTTTCAACCCGCAGCTTTGTTTGCCTTTCCAATGGCAGGCCTGTGCATCAAATCAACTGGCTCGAGTCATTGTTGATGCCTTCACATATATCAAGCATCATGCTGATCCCACTGCTATCTGCCCCCACTTTGTGTGCTGCTCCATCTTCAGGCCCTGTGCGTCCCTTTGAGTCCCTTGACATCTGCCCCTGGGACAGAGCCGAGCTGCCAGACTGGCGTGAGGCGCTGCACAGGGCCTGCCACCAGTGGCAACAGGATGCAATGGAGGCGCTGGCACAGGTGGGGCGACGGGCTGGGCTTGCAGTTGTGAGTCCCAAGGCTGTAGTCACGGAAAAGGGGTGCACCCATGGCGCTGATTTGCGGTTGATCCTGCACAGTTGTTTGGGCGGGTGCTGAAACGCCATCTCTCATGCAACAGTGGGCGGAATGCCGTCGACATGTATCAACCTGTCGTTGTCTTGACAGTGGTTGCCTGGCATTTGTAGCAGGCGTTGGCTGGCATCACTTCAGTTTGTTGCAACATAGAACAGGCCTGGGCTGGGTTGCACAGGTTCAAAGCTGGCGCTTTGAACGGCCGCTCGCCTTGTTGTTGTTCTTCTTTGAAATCTGCTCATAATGTATATTGCAGGGCGGCACCAAGGCTGAGCAGCTGGAGGAGCTTGCAGAGGAGTGTGAGCAGTACCTGTGGGGAGGTGAGCACTTGGTACTGCCGGCTTGCATGTGAGCCTTGCATAACCCTGCTTTGTATGCCCTGTTTTTCTTTTTGTTTGCTTTACATGTCCTGCTTTCCATGCCGCAGATGTGTCAGACGAGGTTGCTGAGCTGGCGGGGCGCATCCAGGTGGCGGCAGCCTACATGGCACGCATCAATGCCGCTCTCAAGGGGAAGCAGGGGCTGAAGGAGGTGGAGGCTCTCATTGCTAAGGTGTGCGGGTCGTTGTCTAGTCTGCTGGTCTTGTGGCTCCGTTGCTTTTCTGTAATTTTGCAGGCCCTGATGCGGTGTTGTTCGGCCCCGCCTGTCCGCTACTGTTCAGGCACGCCAGGCGGGCAAGTGCAGTTGTTAAGTGAAGGGGCCACTAGCAGTTGGAAGTTTGTTTGGCCAAGCTAAGTTTCGATGAAACGCTCCCCGCTTGACACAGTGCCGCCCTCGCTGTACCTGCCACACCCAGCAGGACCCCAAGCCCGTCCCGGACCCACCAGGACTTCAGAAGCTGGTGGAAGGCATGGCAGTGGCGCGCGAGTGGCTGCAGCGTGCAGACGTGCGTGCCGCGTGTGTTGCTTGGTGACACCTTTGCTTCTGCTTCTCGTCAGAAGATCCAGTATTCTCGCACCTTAACCTAAGTCCATTCAACTGCATCCGTCCACAGCTGGTTGTGGTGGGGCCTGCACCACACCCTCCTTACCT
>JAAMXP010004251.1:0-31362 GCA_019693395.1 Ettlia oleoabundans | reverse complement strand
ACACGAGGGAGGTGAGGTGGATGACACGCAGCAACTATGCGCAAACGAGAAGTGATGAAAGGACAGGAAGTAGGTGGGTGCTGGGGACGAAGCGTCAGATAGACTTTGTAAGGGGATGGGTGCAGCAGGCAGGTGAGCCATGCACAGACACGATCCCGCAGGGTAACAGCCAGCCCGACAGCAGTGCGGCCCGCTGCACCAGCAGCGACTGCAAATTCAAACTAGCACAGATACCCTTAGGGTTGGCGGCTCCTTACACTCCTGCTGTGCACCCGATATGCCACCCCAGGTGCTGCATGTTAGGACACAACGCACCTGATTGGCCTGCGTCAACGCCCGCTCCAGCATGGCGCTGCGCCCCCTGGCTGCCGCCAGTGCCACGCTGGCCTCCGCTGCATCCCTCTGCGCCTCCTCCAGCTGCGCGGAGAGCCCCGCGGCCTCCTGCTGCGCCCGTGCCAGCTCAGCAGCCAGGCTGGCGCTGTCGGCGGCGTTGCGCTGCGCGTCCTGCAGGTGACGACAGCGGGCCCGGAAAGGAATTTTGCAGTAAACCGATGCACATGACATCAGGCAGGCATGCAGTGGAGGAGAGTTTGCAATTTGCAATAACAAACAGGCCAGCGATGCAAAGCAATCATGTAATGTTAGCAGGAGTGAGCCCTCACCCCACCCCACTCCAACCCCCACCGCACCCACAGCCGCTCCCAAGACCATTCTCCCACCTGTGCCGCTTGCAGCGCCTCGCTCCACGCCGCCTCCAGCACCTCGCTGCGGCTGTTGCTGGCCTGCAGCAGCGCGCGCGCGTCCGCCACATCCCGATCCGCCGCCCGCAGCTGAGCTGCCAGCGCTGCTGCCTGATCCTCTAGCTGCTGGTTGTCACGCCGCACCTGGGCAGCCTGCAGAGGCAGAATGACATGGAACCCTGGGTGCAAGTAGTGACGCGAGTGAGAAAGGCAAATGCAAAGAAGCAGAAGGTGCCCTTGCTGACCCTTTGTGATTGCTTCTCATTGTTTCTCTATAGTGATGGCTGATGCAGCGATGAAACCTTTCCACAAACACTCGCGCACCATCTAGAAGAACGTGCACACACCCAACACTCCCTGTGCCTACCTCTGCCTCCATCCTGTTGGCTGCCTGCTGCAGCCGCTGCCGTTCCCTGGCTTCTGCGTCAACCTGTGCACCCAGGCTGACTGCCTGCAGCAGTAACCAACATAACTGACCAACATGCATTGGAATTTAGCGGGGGGGTGCCATCAAGACCCCAGGTTGGCAAACAGGCGGCTGGCGCACCCACACAAAACCAGCAGCCAGCCCCCCTGGCGAGAGAGTGGTGCCCACCTCGTTCTTTGCCGCTGCCAGCTGCCCCTCCAGCACCTCACGCTCCTCGCTCTCACGTGTAAGGTCCTCCTGCATTGTCTGCCAGGCAGACAGGAACTCCTGCAGCCAGGGAGCGCGACACACACACACAGGAATATGAGCGCATAAGAGCTTAGGGCAGATACCAACGCTGACATGCGGACTCAACTTGGAAAGAGTCAAGCTAAGCACAGGTGAAAGCTGCGATGTGAGAGAATGATAACGAAGGAGAAGGCTGTGAAGCGATGCAGGGAGGTAATGGGAGCGGAGCAGCGAGGCGGCAACTGGTGGTAGCATCATCACGGCAGGGCGTGGGCACTCGGGAGACAGGGGCTGCTCAATACCTGTGCCTTCGCATTCATCTGCAGCTGCAGCAGCGCCAGCTCCTGCTGCTGCAGGTCCTGCACTTACAGAACATGGGCAAATGCAGGGTTGTAGACACGCACAGAGTGAAACGCGAGTTCCCTGCAAGCTGCCGCACAGCACGAGAGGGGCTCGAGTGCGCTTACTGACAAGCCACAAGCACGTGGGGAGTGCCTGCTTTTACAGTTCACCACCCCTGTGGTGCTTTAGTTGCGGTGCTGCCATCTGCCATGCAAAGGGCCAGCGTTTGTTGCTCCACCCATCGGCACAGCACCCACCTGCAGCGCCGCAACTTCCTTCTTCAATTGCTCCAGCCGAACTTTCTGCTGCTGCCGCTCCCGCTTGGCGCCGGCCGTGGTTGCAACAGCAGCGGCAGTGGTTGCAACAGCTGTGCCGCCCAGCAGGGGCACAGCCACGCTAGCATTGGCCAGCTGCGCTGCCGCTGCCACCACCTGTGGCGGCAATGACGCTGGCGGCGGCACCGTGCCCGTGCCGACCGCCACGCTGAGGATGCCGGCCGCCGCTAGCGCGGAGAGCTTGCTTTTAAGGCCCGAGGAGGGCTGCTCCGCCGAGGGTCCCTGGCTGTCCGAGGCAGCGGCTCGTGCAACGGCCCGGAGTCGTCGTGCATGTCCGCCGTGGCAATATGGCTGCGTTATGGCGGTTGACAGAAGTACCGCTGCCGGCTGTCCCAGCGGGGGGCGTTGCAACATGGGGTGTGGCGGAGGGCGCGCAGCGCTGCTGCACGAAGCCATGATATACCGTTGTGTTGGCTTGAACTGCCTCCCAGTTACAGAATGTTCGTGATTACAACGCCCGTCAGGCCATGCATAGCACGTTTACGCTGGGAGAGCCCTAGCCGTTTGTTTGCAAATCATAGATCTGTGGTGCATTGACCTCCTTCGCACGCTTTATGCGGTGTGGGTCGTGGCATGGGGTACCGGCACCGCTGCATTCAGGTGACCGTCCTGCCCGCCACTGTGGCAGCCAAGGGGTGGAACCCTGCCCTGTTCCATCCAGTGGGCACTGCAGCTCACTTGACACTATTCTAGTAGTAAGATGATAGCTAGGATGTCATTACGTCCCTCCCATGCCAACTTGGCACCAAGGCTGCCTAGGCTGCTACCATCGAACTACGCGCCTCTGACTCTGACCCTATTGCAAGCCACAGTGTGCGCCTGCCTGCCAGGGTTGTAGTGGCAGGAAGAGAGAATGCACCTTGACTGCCCGTTAGGCACACTGTCGCGAACAAGGTAGACACCTGGGGTTGAACCCCAGCAGCGGCGATCCACCACTCCCGCACAATGCCGCCATGTGCTGCCGCCGCCAATGCCAAAATCTTACTCAACAGTTGCAAGAATTATTTTATATAGCGACCCACGGATTACTAAACCCATTCCGCTTTCAATCTCATCGTCGTTGAACAACGGAGGTCGTTGTACAAAGTATTGTAGACTGTGTTGCTTACCGAGCCCCACTTCACCCACGGCCCTCGTGTGCACTACTTCAAGCTTTTGATCACTAGATTCGATTCTTGCTCATTCAATTCTCCCGGCAAACCTTCTGGCAAGGCCGGCAATGTTGGCGCAGCCGCCTGGCGGGAGGCTTTGCAGCAGTAGGCTGGCTAAATGGCAGCACGTTACCAGCAGCAGACCGCATGTGCGAGGAAGAGGTTGCTGTGACAGTCCCTCGGTCCGCGCGTCTGCCACTGACCACAACGTTGAGGAGCCTGCGTGCAGCCAGTCATCGGTTCTGCTGCGAGCTGCAGTTTCTCTTATAGCCGCTCCGCTTATTGCAGCAGCAGCAAGCGGCCAGCAGGTGGGTGGGCGTGCTGGTTGCGCTGCCGCTGCCGGCACCGCCGGCGCCTGCGCTGCCGCCAGTGGGCATGTCCCGTAGTTGCCCCCGTAGGCAAATTGGCAGCATTTGGGCCAATCCAGCATGATGTTCACACGCCGGGTCCAACTTTACGCACCACCTTTCCTGAAATCCAGCCAACAACAGCCCAGACACCACAAATCAAATCTTGCTTCTCGGCTGTGCAGGCAGCGGCCGCCGTCGCCGAATCTGCCGCCACGGTTGCAACTCCCGATCCTACCGAGGTATTTTTTCCTCTGGCAGCTGGCGCCGCTGCAACCACCACCCTGTTTGCCAGCGTGACGGCGGCACGTGCCCGGCAGATTCAGCAAGGGCAGCGGGACCGCCTGGCTCAGGTGGGTGCTGCCTGCTCTCTGCTGCCTGCCTGGCCGCACTGCTGGCCGGCTTCTTTGGCGGAGAACTGTTTGTCTGGCTGTCTGCATGGTTTTTGCACTTATCTGGATGCTGCATCTCTGTACACCTTGTTGCGTGGGTGCTTTACAAGGTCGTTTGTGTCGCATTTGGCCCGCCCACCGCATCTTTCAGTTTCTGTTTCCCAGCACCCGCCCAATCTGCCCGCCGGACTGCAGCTGCGCAAAGCGGTGGCAGCCCTTCAGGAGCTGCAGAGGGAGGAGATGCAGCTGCTGGCGCTGCAGATGCAAAGTGCAAGCGCGGTGGGTGGCAGGCAGGCAGTCAACTGTGCGCATGACCGCGTACACGTGCTTGCATGGGAAGTCTTATGCAGCATTCAGGAGGGAGAGCAGTGGGCCGCAAGAAATTTGGCGCTGCCCGCGTGTCCTCCGGGACAGTAAGCCACCAATTTGGACAGCTGGACACTGATCACATGATCACAGGAGAACCAGTTGCTGCCTTAAGCAGGCTTGTTGCCATTTATGGCTGGTGACCGTTGCCCTTTCTGGCGGCTTTCTTGCCTTTCTGTCTGCCTTGCAGGACTTCCAAGCTGCCTGGGCCAGCTTGCAAGACGAAAAGACGTCCGTGAAGCCTGGCGACAAGGAGGCGCTGCGCACCAGGCTGGCAGATGCGCAAAAGCGGGTGAGTGGGGGTGCGCTGGTAGGGGTGCTCCCTGGTTGGGGTGCCGGGGAATGGCTGCGCTGCCCGTCTGCCCCGCTGGTGGGCTATTTGGCGAGTGGGTGCTGGATTGCTTCAAGAAAGCCTCTATGTCACGTGCAACACTTCTGGACATGCAGCATGCACAACAAGTGCCCACCCAATCAAACCCGAGTTCAATGAACTCAACTGAACTGAGAATGCGGTTATGTTTCCTTTTTCTTTGGGGCCATCTTGTTCCTGACCCCCCTGCAGGCTGCTGAGTTGGGTGCTCGAGCGGAGGCGGAGGCAAGGGAGCGGCGGCGCCTACAGCTGCAAACAAACCAAATGGAGTCAGAGGTGGGTGCAGCTTGCCGAAGTGGGGTAGCGGCTGCAGCATGCCCCACCCTTTACACCGCTGCCATGCCGCCAAAGTTTGCTGGTTGGTTGTGAGTAGTTTTCCAGCATGACGTGGGGCCGCCGCACTGCTGTTATTGTGGTCATTGTTGTTATCACTGGTGCTGCTGCTAAGAAGGGGAGTCTTGCCGTCCAGAGATTGATGCAAGTTGCCCATACTGCACACTACATTGACAGTTGTAAAAGAGTGTAGTACTTGTACGTTCACTACGTTCAGTAGGTCAGCAATGTTGGTGTTTAACCTGTCATTGAAACCCGTGCATCCACACGACCCCGCCCTGCAGGCCGCATCCATGCAGCAGTCGTACCGGCAGCTCAAAGAGAAGGCAGCAGCCCTGGCGGAGCGGCTTGAGGATGCCAGGAAGGAGGTGGCTCATGTGAATGCCATGGTGGCTGCCTCGGAGAGCCGCATAGGGCTGGTGGAGAAGGCATGGAATGAGGCTACGCAAGCTGCTGAGGTGCTTGGTACTGCGGTTTGTGTTGGTTTTAGCCATGTTGTTCGCTGCATTTGCTTGAACAGACTGTATTGGAAGCAGCAGATCTGCTTCCAGCCCTCAGCTGCTGGCAGCTGCATATCGCCACGCCTTGTGAGCTGGCAGTTGCTTTGCTGCCGTGAATCGCTTGCGACTGCGTTGCAACCCTTGGAGCGAAATCTCGCACGGCCCCCTTTATTATTGAGCTTCCTGCCTTTTGAGCACGCCTCCAACCAAACCACTTCACGCTGACGGAAAGGGTGGCACACATGTCGGGCCTGTCTCTCTGCGTTTGCAGGACGCCAAGCTCGTTCAGCAGGACAGCAGCAGGCTGGCGGCAGAACTCAGGCAGACAGAAGAGCAGTCCGCGTCGCTGGCGGCAGAAATCAAGGGGGCACAGTCTGCCGCAGCAGCAGCACGGAGCGAGCTGGCTACCCTACACTCTCGCAGCAGCATGCTGGAGGACGCGTGGGCACAGGCGGCAGAGGTGTGTGCGGGTCTCATCTTGGTGTGGGGTTTTGCATTATTGTGAGTCAAGTTGCAGCTGCCCGTCAGTGTTTTCCGTTTGCGTGACAGGTAGCGACTGCACGCTCATCGCCCCATGCGCCTGGAGGGCCACCCGATCACATGCTGTGGCACGTGGTTGCCTGTCCTTCATCAAGGAAAAGGAAGGGTTTCATGCAGCCTACCAACGGCGAGGGACTGCATGTTCTTCTCCCATTTCTTTCTTCCCCTGCAGGAGGCGAGCCAGCTTCGCAGCGACAAGCGCAGCCTGCAGGAAAGCCTGTCTCAGGCACAGCAGGAGGCCCGCACGCTTGCCTCCCAGCTGGAGCAGGCGCGACAGCTGGCAGCCAAGCTAGAGGAGGTGCAGCGGGAAACCACAGCGGCCAACACACAGCTGGAGAGCCTGCGGAGCCGAAGTGCGATGCTGGAGAGCGCATATGCCGAGGCTGTGAGCGAGGCACAGGTGGGAGACGAGGTTGATGGGCTGTGCTGTGCTGGGATGTGCTGGGATGTCCTGTGGTGGGCGGTGCTCAGCTGTGATCTCTCCTCTTATTTGTTCACATGGGACATGTGGGGCAGTGCTGCTTTGCATGGCTGTACGCTGGCTGCTGGAGCATACATAAGGAGGGCACTACAGGTGACCCATGAGCTCCCCTGCTATCGTGGTGCCAAGCATCGTGTGACTGCTCACCATGTCACCTGCCTTTCCTTTGCCTTTTGCTCTTGGCGCTTTTTGTTTTGCAGGAAGCCGCTCGACTCCGCAGGCAGCAGAAGACACTGGAGGCAGCTCTCAGCAGGGCGCAAGCAGAGGCCTCTGCTCTCTCTGCTCAAGTCACGACAGCGCAGAAGGACGCTGCTGCAACCAAGGCGCTTCTGGGCATGTCGAAGAACAGGAACGCGCTTGTGGAAAAGGCATGGAAGACTGCTCAGGAGGTGGGCAGTGTCTTTGAGGGTGGGTTGGCCAGTGCGCTGCATGTTGTGTCGCCTTGTGCATTTTGATCTGGTGGGGATGCATTGCCTGCTGACACATCTTGTCCATCGTACTCTAAGGTAAACTGTGCGGCCAGTGGCTTAAGCCCGAGCTATAAATCACTCCTGTGCCGAGTCACGCCCAAACAAGTGCCTCAAACCCAGGACACATGTTTATGTTCTGCTTCCCCAAGCTTTCACGGTTCTCTGCTCACCTTGCGCAGGATGTCGCATCGCTCCAGGCGCAGCAGCGCAAGCTGCAGTCCGAGATCAATACGGCGCAGCGAGAGGCACGCACCCTGGCTGCCCAGTTGGAGGTGGTCCTGGCCACCAACCAGCAGCAGCAGGAGGGCGGCCAGGGAGCGGCAGCAGAGGACAGCGAGCTCAGCACGCTACGTAGCCGAACCGCCATGCTGGAGAAGGCGTGGACAAACGCAGCTGAGGTGGGTGCAGAGAATGGATGCAACTTTCCTTGCGTGTTTGCCAGAACCAACCACCATTACTCTTGTTGGCTGCTTCACTCGCGTTGTTTGCGGTTTGCAACGTGTTTGCAGTGCCGTTGCATGAGTGTCCCTGCAACCAGACGGGGGCTGCATTGCCGCTGCTTTGGTATACGCGATGTTTGCTGGCTGCCCCTTCTCATTGTCATTCGCCCATATGTGTATTGCTCATGTCCACTGCCTGCGCTGTGCGCTTTGCAGGAAGCCAAGGTGGAGCAGGCAAGACGGATGGAAGCTGAGGAGAAGTTGTACCAGATGCAGCAGAAAGTGCAGCAGCTTAGCGCAGACCTGGAACGCACTCGGGTAGGTCATTTCTTGAGGTGGCTGACGTGTGTGGCTGGCTGCCCGGCCGCTGTGTCTGATTGCACGCTGTAAAATGTGTCTGTTGCCATGAGTGCTTGCCTGTTACACGCATTGGGGTTGCTGAGTCAGTCAGAGCATTGCAGCAGCTTGTTTGTTCTCTCAGAATATTGGAGGGTAAGCATCTTCCTTTAGTGGTAGAGGAGTTTCTAAGTATGTTTCGCCTGGTTCCCTTGCAGGCCTCGGTGGCGAGCGGGACTGAGAGTTTTGACTCTCTTGCGACGCAGATGCAGGATGGTAGGGTGCCTGAGAGGGCCTGGGCATGAGGCCAGCAGCAGCGCTGCTACCCTACTGCTAGCCTGCTGCGCAGCACCACCCAATAGATTGTGCGTTTTTTCTGTCTACGCATTCACTGCAATCGGTTTTCTTCCAGGTTGAATTGATGTTCTGAAGTATCCTTTACTCGTTGGTACTGCTTTCCCACAATCTTTTCCCTCCGCACCTTTCATGCAATGGCAGCCTGCGCGTCCTGTTCTTCAGCGCCGTTTCCCGCCGCCTTCGCATTCCAGTGGCAGTGTTGTCCTCTGTACAATGATAAATCCTAAGCCAAAGGAACCGTTTTCATTTGCGAGAGTATCACAACTTAATCGAACGCGTTGGCGCATCCTGTAAACCCAGCACAAGAGCAACGTCACAGCACAAGAGCAACGTCACACTGGAAAGGCTCAGTTGGTTGCCCTCTGCAGCGGTAGTTGGCATGCACCTGCTGAGCTGTGCCCACAGCAACCCTGATGCCATCGTGCGTCTTCATGCGTCTGTCCTTCGCGATTTCCCTGCGCATTTGTGCGCTCGAGCCAAGATTCAGCCATGTCCCTGAGCGACGCCGCCGAGGCCACCCTGCTGGCCGTGCAGGCATGGGGTCTGGCCGCGACCATCACCTTGGACGCAGCTGGAAAGCTGGCAACGGTCTGGTATGCCTACTGCGTGCACGCCCCTGCGAGCGTGGCACTCAACCTGGCCGGGGTAAGCTGCCTCATGGGCCGGGTTCAACATCGGTATTCATGCAGCTGTCTGAGAACGACCGACCCCCAAGTCAGCTAGAGCTACTACAAGCAGCCTGGTCAGATGCATTCTGCCTTAAGCAAAGGCTTGGTGTAGTTTTGAGCAACATTCCTCCCCGCCCCGTGCAGAGCTTGACCCCCCGCTGGCTGCTGGCGCCCGCCGCCACCATCACAGCCGCCGCCGCCGCTCGAGTACCCCAACCTCAGCCATCCATCACCACTGCCATCATCAGCAATGCCATTTCCGACAGCATCACAGCACCAGCTCCTGCCCCAGCAGAAGAGCCACCAACAGCGCGGCTTGAGCCATCAGCCTTCAACCCACCCACCGTGCCCACCCAGCACAGGGAGTTGCCGGCTGCTGGCTGCTGGGCGGGGACGGAGGCAGCAGGCGGGTTTGCAGGGAAGGGCGAAGCAGCGGGCGATGCGCTGCTGGAGGAAGAAAGAATCGAAGCTGGCTACGATCGCCTGCCGTCCATGCCACGCTTGGCCTCTGCTCAGCCAGGTGAGGAGGGGGGTACCTCCGACACATTTTGAGCCTCGCTGTTGCTGACCTTTCTCTAGCAGCCCGTTCCTGCCCTGTTAGCTGATGCCAGGTCGTGTCTCGTGCAAGTTCATTTTGGCTGGTGTGGTTGATGGTGTGGAGTGCTGATGGTTACAGTGTGGACACTGCTCCATGCTCACGTTGCATGCTGCCACCTGGCACAGCCGCTGCTGCATGCAGGACGGACGAATGTCGGTGATCATGTTGGTTGCGTGTGGGGTAGGTTTGACAGTGCTTCATGTGCATAGCTTGCTGCTGTCCCTGCTTCCGACTGTTGTACTGCCAGCTGCTGCAGGCAGTACGGACCACCTGTCCCGCCAGCTCAGCGAGCAGGAGCAGGAGCCGCTGCTGCTTAAGGTGCCCTCCTCCACATCTGGGGTGGCTATGTGGCCTGGGGAGGAGGAGGGAGAGATAGAGAAAGAGAGGCTGGAGGGTGAAAAGCTGGGGGGCGGAATTAGTGGGGAGCAGCTGAAGGTTGATGGTGGGTGGCTGGCGGGAGGGCCAGGTGGAGAGCAGCAGGCCTATGAGGCAGGGGCCGAGGCAGCACATGTGGCGGCCAGTGTGCAGGCGGCGGCAGATGCAGCAGCCGCCGAAGCGGCCCTGGAGTTTGCAGAGGAGGCGGTGGTGGCGGCAGAGCTGGCAGAACTGGCTGCAGAAGTTGCGGGGCCGGACAGCGGCGCCGTAGAGGAGGCAGCTGTGGCTATAGGTGTCGCCAAAGAGGCGGTGGCGGCTGCGGGGGCCGCGGATAACTTTGCTCTGGCTTCCTCTGGCGCAGCGGGCGAGGCAGCTGCCAGGGCGGAGCTCCAAGATGCGGAAGGCTGGGCAGGGGTGGATCAGGGAGTCGTGGCCGGTCAGGTTGCGCCTTCTGCAGCTACAGCTTCATCACAGCTGGAGGAGGAGGTACCGTTTGTGGTACCGCCCCGTCCGCCATCCCAGGAAAACGCAGAGCGGGCGGATGAGCTGCTGAGGGGGGAAGCTGCCCCAGAAGCTGATGTTGAGGTGCCAGCAAGGGAGCTGCAGCTGCCCTACCAGCCTATGCAGCACCTGGCTGGCACCGGGGTTGCGGGTCGCACGGAAGCAGCCAGGCTGCCGGGGGTGACGGAGCCGCCGATCAGTCCTGAAGCTGTGCTGGCGCCGACGCCGCCACCGGATGACATTGAGGTGCCGCTGCTTGAAGTTGACATTGAAGCACAGGTGCCACGAAGGGATTTGGAGGCAGCAGCGCCGTTCCCGCCAATGGCGGCGCCAGCCGCTGTAGACAACAGTCAGGAGGAGGGGTTGGCCGCTGACACCTGGGAGGGCATGCTGCGGTCCGCTCCGGGGCTGCCTGAGGACCCGGTACCCGGCCTTGCCCCGGGCACTGACAGCACGCTGGCAGGCACCAGCATCAGCAGCAGCAGCAGTGGCGGTCCTGCCACCCCCGCCAGCCTGGCAGCAGCGGGGCATGGGGCGGCGGCAGCCCCCGCCGTGGCCCAGACCTCGGCTGCAGAAGCAGCGGGGTTCACCTCTGGGCCATCCCAGCTGCCGCCTGCTGCGCCCACTATGCCTGCTGGGCCCGCTATGCCTGCTGGGCCCCTGATAGAGCCCATGGAGCACCCACCTCCTCGACCAGCAGTCCTGCCGCTGCCGTTGGATGCCAGTGGCGGCCTGACAGCCGGGCACACCGTGTTTGCCCCACCCAGCCCAGACCCTGGCCTGAAAAGCCTGGTGGCACCCGCATCTGTCCTGCCCGCCTGGGGTGGTGGCGGCAACAACGCTGCCAGCGAGGGCAGCCCTGGCAGCAAGGGCAGCGTGGGCAGCGGTGGCAACCCGTTTGGACCTGCAACGCCTCCGCTGATGACTCATGTGCCAACTGCACCTCCCGTGGAACTTTCTTCAGGCAAGCTTGTCAAGTAGAGTTGATGAACGCAGTTTTTCCTGGTACATAAACCGTTCAGTCTCGCTCGGATAGTCCGTATTGTGGTGCTGACGTTGCTTCGTTGCTTCCAGGCCCTGACTTGTCTTATCATCCTCGCTGCAAACCCTCCGCATCACCACCTACAACTTATATTTACCATTGGGGTGTCCTGTATGTGCGCCCTGCCCTGAGCAGATGCAGACTTTGCCTTCCCTGTTCCTGCCAACCGCGCCAACACAGCTTTCACCCGCGAGCTGGCGGCGGCGGCCCACGACGTCATGGGCTCCACCTCCACCTGAAATCAACAACAGCGCAACAACAACGCAACGGACATTACTGCCAGCTATGTCCCAGCTTCGGGCGACAGCCTCGCCTCAACAAGCCGGAGGCAGCAGGGAGTTAGACAGCAGCAGCAACACCATCACACCACCAGCATTCAGCCAGGAGGGAGCGGCGACATTTAGTCCGAATGCTGCCATATTACACACATCCTGCTCCAGTCTCATTGGAAGTGAAGCTTTTGCAACATCACTTTGCCACGAGTGGAGTTCGATACTTGCCATAACAGAAGGGAATCAACCAAAAATGTCCATAACTCTTATGCTTTCTGTGCAGGTATGTGCCACTCTGTGCATTCCAAATGCAAATGTTCTGTTTTGCCTGACATCCATCCTGAACCTGCCTTGCAAATGTTTGATTCCTTGGCATGCCAACCTTGCTTGTTGTTCATTGTTGTGGGCTGTTGCATTTTTTGTTGTGTCACAATCAAATACTAAAGTTGAGTCTCGTGCTGTGCTGAGTTGATGCAAGAGCAGATGTGCAAGGAATCGTGTGTGGGAGAGCAGCCGGATCTACTACTGCCTGAAAAACGAGGTACAATGCCAGGGGAATGGTAACAAAGCACACAAGCAAGCAAAGCCACACCCATGATGATGGCCGCAGTAGGGCAGCCGGCCGTCTGGCACAGCCCGCGGCCAGCACCCGACTGGTCAAAATGTGGCGGGGGGGCAGTCAAACCCGCGTGGCAGCATCGCCAGGCGCCGCCGAGCCCCAGCGCACGGGTTTGACTACGGTCAAAGGCGGTTTGATTTTGTGGGTGCTTAGTCGACCTCCTCCATGCGGCTGCCCTCGTCCACGTTCTCCTCCAGCTCAGGCAGGTCCTCATCAGCAGCCTCCTCGCCCACCACGTCCTCATCAATGGACAGGCCCAGCTTGACCATGCGGTAGATGCGGCCGGCAAAGGTGTTGGGGTCCTCAAGCGAGAAGCCTGCGAGCAGAGAAGGGTGGTGGGTGCAGGGAGAAGTTAGCCACAGGGGCAATAGGGTGCACAAAGCAGAGCTAGGGCCAGATGCGCGCAGTTCAGCGCCACCTTTGAATGCTGTGCTGCACAGCGCAGCCACTTGTAATTCACAAATCCTTTGAAAAAAGCACCCTCCCAGTCGTGGTTGCCCACCTGATGCCAGCAGCGAGGTGTCGAACAGCAGCTGCACAAGGTCCTTCACCGTCTTGTCGCCCTTGTCCGCCTCGGAGCGCTTGCGCAGCTCCTGCGAGACAATGCAGGCATCGAGTTGAGTACTGGAGACACAGAGGAAAAGGAGGAAGAGGAGGAAAATGGCCAGCCATCCCACCCCATCCACAACCACCAGTAGCAAAAAACAGGGATGCTGAACAAACGCAGACATTGGCACTTAGCTACGCATCAGGAGGAGGCAGAAGCTAAGAACAAAAGTAAGGCAGGCAGCCCAGCTGGTCTCACCTCCATGATGGCGTTGTTGGGGTTGATCTCCAGCGTCTTCTTGCTGCTCATGTACATGGCCATGGAGCTGTCGCGCAGCGCCTGCATTCGAATAGAAAGAAAGAAAAGAAGCTCAGTGCACGAGTGCTGGAACGACTGGGCATTGCCAGAATAACTGAGTGGGTGGTCTGGTTCATCACCCAGCACACAGCAACCGGCATCCCCAACCAGTGCCCTTACTCATATCATTTGCAGCACCCACCTGTGCCTTCATGATGCGTTCCATGTTTGCGGACCAGCCGTACTCGCCGGTGACCAGCACGCACGGTGAGTCGACAATGCGCTCGCCCACCACCACCTTCTCCACCTTGTCGCCCAGGATGTCCTTCATCAGCCGGCAAAGGGGCTCAAAGGCGGCCTGCAGAAGGAGCAGGGGGAGAACAAAGCGGCTAAGGTGGATGCACCAACAGGATTGACCAGAGCCAGATGTTGTAGTTGCCACATTGGAGACCTCGCTGGCAGTGCATACGATATTTTAAGCTGCGCAACACTGTTGAAATTTGAGGAAAAGAAACCCCAGCACCCAGCACCCACCTTGCGCTCCTCAGCTGCCTTCTTCTCGTCCTCGGTCTCTCCCAGCTCCAGGCCCTCCTTGGTGCAGGAGGCCAGCTTCTTGCCGTCGTACTCCTTCAGCTGCTGCACCACATACTCATCAATGGGGTCAACCATGAACAGGACCTGCATGGGAAAGAAGAAAGCAGGAGTTAGTTAAATGAGGAGGAAGAAAATGCAACTTGAGACAAAGTGGTTTGGAACCGCGGGCTGGGTGTAATGGCCTGACCATGCCCGTTGCCAGGGTATGTCAGGGGTGCCTAGGAAGATTGAAATGCCCGACTGACATGGTCAAACACAAGGTCAAACCACCACGCTTCGTCGCACCTCATAGCCCTTCTTCTTCAGCTTCTCCAGGAATGGAGAGTTCTCCACAGCCTTGCGGGACTCGCCTGCAGGGTAGAGGAAAACAGGCAGGGCAGGACAAGGTCAGAGACGACACGCATGAGGCGAAAATGCTAGCAACCTGGTTGTAGCCAGAATTGGGGGTCATATGCATTCCCCACAACTGGATGTCAATTACACTGTCCTGGTGCGTTGCTTGCCTGCAAAACAGGCAGCAGTGGGTAGTTGGCAAGCCAGCTCCGCCAGTGTGGCTCACCAGTGATGTAGTAGATGGAGGTCTGGCCCTCCTTCATGCGGGTCACGTAGTCCTTCAGGCTGGTCATCTCGTCGCCGCTCTTGGTGGAGTGGTAGCGCAGCAGCTCGGACAGCTTGGCGCGGTTCTGGCTGTCCTCGTGCAGGCCTGCAGCAGGCGAAGGCAGGTAGATAATGACAGGTTAGCAAGCGGCCGACTGCGGCATATATCGCTGCGTAAATAGACGAGCTGAGACTGCCCAGTCACAACAAGCGTCAGCTGGGCACATCAGTCGAATTGGTTAAAGCCGGCCAACGCTTGCCCCGCCATGCACGCACCCAGCTTGATGTTCTTGGAGAAGGCCTCATAGAACTTGGAGTAGTCGTCCTTGTTCTCAGCAATCTCATTAAACATCTCAATGGCCTACAGTATGAGAGGGCAGTACAGGCACGTAACCATGGGTGCGCAAGGCCGGCTGTGGCGGCGGCCGAAAAGCGGTGTACGGGTGATGCAACAATCATCTTGCCAAAGGGCTAACACTGTGCTTCATTCTGACCAATCAAAGCAATCCGACCATGCACAGCACCCAACACCAGCGGGTAGCTTCCGGGCCAGCACCCACCTTCTTCACAATGTTCTTGCGGATGACCTTGAGGATCTTGTTCTGCTGCAGCATCTCACGAGAAATGTTGAGGGGCAGGTCCTCACTGTCCACCACACCTGCAGCGGCAATCAATGGTAGCTAATGAGAGCAGCATGAAGTGTGGACTGATGCCAGCAGAGGTTCAGCAGTCACGGCATCCATACGAGGCACATTAGCTTTCCAACCGCCGTCAGCACCCAGAATCAGCAGCCACGTACCCTTGATGAATGACATCCACTCCGGGCACAGCTCCTCGCAGTTGTCCATGATGAACACACGGCGCACGTACAGCTTGATGTTGTTGGACTGCAATCATGGGGGTGGGGGATGGTGAGGAGGACGGCGTAACCAGCACGAATCACTGATAGAGGACAACCGCACGCAATTTAACTGAGAAACTGAGGCACGCACTGCAAGGGTTTCATTGCCAGACACACACCTTCTTGCGCTGGTCAAACAGGTCAAAGGGTGCGCGCTTGGGCACAAACAGCACCGCCTTGAACTCCAACTGGCCCTCAACTGCAGCAGACAAGCGCCGATAGTGTCCAATGACCTCCATTGGGGCGTTGCCAGAGGAGTATTGATGGGATGCCAGCCAAAGCGGCTTGTCATTCAAGCGTCCCAAGAAGCCCGCACCAACAAGCAAGATGTAGAAACATCAACAGGTGGCAAACACCGAGTCATGCGCTTGCAATCAGCCACACACCAGCAAAGTGCTTGTAGGACAGTGGCTCTTCCCAGTCGTTGGTGAGCGCTTTGTAGAAGGCATCGTACTCCTCCCGTGGCACCTCCTCGGGGTTGCGCATCCAGATGGGCTTCTGCTTGTTCACCAGCTGCCACTCGTGGCTCACCTCCTTCACCTTCTTCTTCTGCACACAGGCGCAAACGGCAAACCATACACAGGGCGATATCAACGTTAAGCCACAATGGGACGCAGCTGCCCATGCTCTAGCCAGCAGTGGTGCAGATTAACCAGGCAGTCACTCCCGAAGCGCAACTCGGCCTGGTTAGCCCCGTGCAAGGGAAGCAAAACCGGCCCTGCCTGCCCACCTTCTTCTCCTTGGTCTCATCCTCTGGCTTCACCTCCTCAATCTCGCCCTCCTTCTCCTCCTTCACCTCCTCCTCCTCATCGTCAGACACCTCCTGCAGAAGCAGCGAGAGAACAAGCAGATGTGCCAGCTCAAAAGGCCATTCTAGGCATGCAGGAAGTGGACCCAGCCGTGCGCACAAGCACAGGTCAGGGCATCACAACTATTGCTGCTGGTGCAAGTGCATCGGCTGGTGCTTTGTGCATCTGATTCAACTCCGCTGTGAGCCTCCGACGCTCCAAAGCGAGACATATGAAGCACCAGTCAACAGTTCAATGCCACCAGCAGGGTCGCACCTTCTCCACCGTCTTCTCGGTCCACAAGGAGATGGGGTAGGAGATGAACTCAGAGTGCTTCTTGACCAAATCCTTCAGACGGCGCTCCTGCAGCCAGACAAACAAATAACCAACAGGGCGGGACATTTTAATACATGCACGTTGGAGAGGGATTACGGGAGTCCTGCATCCACACAGTACTGAAGTGGCCAGCCAGTCAGGGTGCTGCCAGAACCCACGAACTCGAAGCTGATGCATGCCAGCACTCAAAGATCCGGGCGCAGCACCCCACAGACTCAAGGGGCGCAGCACCCACAAACTCAAAATTCACCTCCAGGTACTCCAGCTGGTCTTCCTTCATGTGCAGGACGATCTTGGTACCGCGGCCCAGGCGTTCGCCCTCGGTGTCGCGAGTGATGGTGAAGGAGCCGCCTGCCTGGCTCTCCCACACGTACTGCTCATCGTCGTTGTGCTTGGTGACCACGGTGACCTGCGGCACATCGAGGCAGGACATGTGTGGGTGGTGGCGACGCAGCGCTGAGGAGAGACAGGTATGACAGCAGCAGCTCACAGCAAGGCGGGGATTGCATATGAAGGGGGTGTGAAAAGAAGCCGCCCAGTGCTCACCATATGCGGGTCCCGCATGACAAATAGCCAGGAAACCACAAAGGTACGTCACCCAGTTCCAGCCTCACCTTGTCAGCCACAAGGTATGCGGAGTAGAAACCCACACCGAACTGGCCAATCATGGAAATGTCAGCACCAGCAGACAGAGCCTCCATGAATGCCTGCAGAGGGCGGGATATCGGGCGCAAATGGTATGAGGTTTGATTACCAAGCATTTGACTGTGAATGCTGGTCATAGCCTCACTTAAAGACAAGCCAGTTGCAGGATCCACAAACAGGCCAGGGAGCGCTGCTGGAAACACCAGGGGAAAGCGGTCCTGCAAAACTGCCTTCTGGCATGCATTCATGCCCACGAACCCACCTTGGTGCCAGAGCGAGCGATGGTACCCAGGTTGTTCACCAGGTCAGCCTGCAACGCAACAGGTGGCACATTAGGGCTAAGCTTTTATTACTCCTTGTTCATCATCAACTTTGTTGACCATGCACAGCTAAGAAGAACGTGTAGTATATTTAGGGTGCAAGTAAAGATCTGCCCCAAACTTCTGATTGGACACTGCCCCCAGTCCCCGGCTGGTTGAACTTGTGTGCATTTCCTGCGCCACCTTGTGAGCAAGCGCACTACAGCCCATCTAGTCGGTGACCTGTACCTGCACAGCTGCACTGTCATGCATCGCCCCGCACCTTGGTCATGCCAATGCCAGAGTCGATGATGGTGAGGGTGTTGTTAGTCTTGTCTGGGATGATGTGGATGTAGAGCTCAGGGTTGGAATCAAGCACAGTCTTGTCAGTCAGGCTCTGGTACCTGCAGCAACAAAGCAAAGCTTCAGCTTCAATAAGTTAATGTGGTTAGGTGCTAAACTCGATGTTAAGGTGTTGAAAGAGCCGGAGTTTGGCAGCAGGGAATTCAGCAGAAACGTGGAACACGCTTTGGCCACGTGCAGATTCGCCCTGCAGCGTTTTTGGCAGGCAGGCAATGCAGGCGGGCGACCCACGCACCCACACGACAAATGGACACTGTGCACCACCAGTCAGCAAGAGTCAAGGCAGCACCCACCTGATCTTGTCCAGTGCATCGCTGCTGTTGGAGATGAGCTCACGCAGGAAGATCTCCTTGTTGGAGTAGAAGGTGTTGATGATCAGTGACAGCAGCTGGTTGATCTCAGCCTCTGCGAGACAACACAGCACATGTGGGGCATGAGTGACGCAGGTTTAGGATTGGTTGAGAAGTGAATGCGTCATTTTCACCAGAAGCCGATGTGGGTGTGCGAGGGCGGCAGGGTGGGGGTAGCAGCTGGGCTCTCTCAGCCTTTGCAGAAGTTTGAACAAGCTTTTACAAGGGTGTGGAAGACGCAGTTCCTCGTTGAGGCTGAGTGGCGAAAGCCACACTCTTACTTGTAAGACAGGCAAAAGGAGCACATACAAGCAGAGCCGGAGGGTGCGCACGGGGGGCACACATAATGGGGCACTGGGTGTGTCACACCCTCCTGCCACACGAGAACGCTTTGCATATGCAGCAGCCGCTACTCACGGAAGGCATAGGTTTCTGTCTCGCCCGCCATTTTGCCTCACTTTCCTGCAAATAACCAGGTGGAGGATGGAAAAGTGGTAAAGCGGTGAGGCTACCAGATTGGCGGGAAAACACGGTGGGAGTGGATGTCCTGCTATTTGGTGTCCAATAGCCCCTTCCCGGGCAATGTTGAAGCAAAAGGAGTGCGAGGGTGGGGGATGGGGGGGAGGAAGACCCGCGGTGGCCTGAGGAGCAAGCTGGGTAGGCAGACCGAGAGCAGCGCGCGGGGTTCTAGACCAGGCGGAAACCGCTGCCAGTGGCGGCGGCAGAAGAGGCAGAGCCGTGAACCGCTTGCTCGGCCACGGGTCGTAAGACTGTGAAAGGTCAGTCACACTGTGCACGAAGCAGCCGCAGTAAGCTGTGATCGCCGGGCGCTGGTCAGCATGCCTTGTTGATGGCCGCGCTGCGCCGGTTGCTGCAGCCAGCCTGACACAGTGCTTGATTGGATGTGCAGCACCAGTAACACACGCCGTGCTGAAGCCTACCTTCTCTACTGCCTGCCTGCTTGATGCGGGATGCGGTGGGCGCAGGATCAGCGCCTGTGGTGGCGAATACAAGTAGGCTACGGAGCACCTGACTTGAGAACTACTGCAGAAGCGGAGGAGAGGCCGGTTCTTAGATTCAACCCCAGAACTTCCAGAACCACCGTGCCACGCCACGTCATCTGGCGGCTGAACGAGAGAGCGGCGACGCGCACGATTAGCATGGGCATCACGCTGTTCTAAATGGGAGTAGCGGGACACTGCAGGGAGCTGGGCCACGACAGAGCTATGCAAGCCTTGACGCCCCTGCATCTGCTGCCGCCGCCCGATGCTGTCCCGCCTGGTCGCCTTCTGTCTTACAACACCCCACATGCGCAGCCAAGACACCAGGGCGCATCCTGACGTCTTTCTGTCAATAAGAGGTCGGTTGTAACTATCGATCAAGACACTCCCGACGTCACGGTAGCGCTGCAGTTTATGACCCCACTTGTTGTTGCAACTGCCACGCTTGCTGCGTGGCGCGTTTGTGCTGCGCTAAGCTGCGTGTCAATTGTACTGAGAGTCTGAAATGATACTACATATATGATGTCATGTAGCTATGTTACGTCAACAATCAAGAAGCGACATAAATGGGAATAACGAAATGAAATGCAAGGCCGACTGGCACGGCATTGCAGTGCATGACTCATAACTATCACCTAGCATTCGGCCAGCCCTCCAGTAACCACTCACCGCTGGCAGCCGTAGATGTCTGCCTTAACCGCTCAGCAGGGTGCCAATTGTTTCAGTTTAGTGCTGCGGTAAGGGCCTGGAAGAAAACTGCCAGGGAGAAGAAAGAAATCAGGCCCATAGTGGCGGGCCAAGCTGCAAGGAGACAGGCAAGCAGGCGGGCACGCATGCACGCCGTTAGGAAGGCAGGCAGGCAATAATATGGCGAACAACTGGCGTCGACTCGTCAACCAAATAAACAGAACGGCAGGTCATCGCCAATGTGATGGTCAATTCTGGCATGCATCACGGCAGGACCTGCAGCTGACACAGTTCCGTAATCCGCCTGTCCACCAACCCACCAGGCGCCCCAGGCCAGTCCTCCGCATTGTAAGGTGTCTGCTGCACCCGCTTCAGCATCACTGACATCATAGCTGCGCCTGTCAACGCGCCCACCGCGCACCCTGCTGCTCCGACTAGGCCGGGCTGCTGCACCAGAGCCACACCCTGCAAGCGGCAGTCCAACATGAAGCGACAGCAAAGCATGACATTAGGATCAACAGGGAGGTGGCGGTTCCAGTAGACGCCAGCTATGCGATACGAGCAGAAGACAGCAGCTGCAGCTGCGCATGTGTTTGAGTCGCAAGTGAAGCAGGCGCAGCGCACCGCAAGTGTGCCCGCCACTCCACCCATGGTCTGGGCCACCGTTGGACGCCCGGGTGTGCTAGCATCAGTAGTGAGGCCGGTGAAAGCGGCCTCGGCCCCAAGCACTGCCACTGCATGTCGTGAGGTGCATGAAGGCAGGTGTTTGGCGATGGCACACATTGCATGGAGGCTGTAGGAGCCCTGCCACTGGGCTCGCAATGAACTAGATGACAGTCTCTGCGATTGCATCAACATTGAGTGACACTTACCGTACGCTACTGCCTGCTGCGTGACAGCGGTGATGGTAGAGCTGTCGAGGGAGGCCACAGGCGCCACTGCCCGCCGCTGCTGCGACCGGGCTGCCCGCGGCGGTGCAAGCAGCGCTGCCTGCTTGCTGCTGCCTAACACCGCTCTGCAGCTGTTGCCGATGCAATATGCGGCCATGGTAGCCTCCTAGGTGGCGTGAAGGACGGGTGGGAGGGGAGTGCTCGGAATGCGAGCGATGCGAAAACGCTGCGGTCTCCAATGTTGTGTGCAGCAATGCTGGGGGACAATGCGCCTGCAAGAGAGGTCGGATAGCGCCCTTCATCTTTGCGCTGCTGCGACCGTGCTGCGGCTGCGCTTCTTGTGCTGGGCGACTTGGTGTCTTGCGGGCCCCTTCAGCATTACCGATATACACTACTACCCTCTCTGTAGCAGCTTCAATGGCATGCGTGAGCTCTCGAGCCCTTCAAGGGCTCTTGGCGCCCCTGCGGCAGTTGCGCTACCTTTCCAATCTGTCGGGGGAGTTCAATAGCCTTCCAGTGATCGACGTGGGCGCGCTCACTAATCCCGCATCGGTAGGACACTGCCGCTCACCTGCGCCGGCACTACTGCCTATTGCTTACCGCCTGCAGCCAACGCAGCTACTTATTGGTTCTCTGGTGCAGAAATCAGAGGACAGGCATGCAGTTGGGAGGGCGCTACATGATGCCTGCCAACATGTGGGGTTCTTCTATGCCAAGGGCCACGGTTTGCCCGCCGAGATCACGGACGGCGTGATGGCGGAGGCACGCCGCTGGTTCGTGCTGCCGGTAAGAACTCGATCTAGGTTCCAATGTTTCCTGTTTTAGTATATCCAATTGGCCAGGAAACCTCTAATTCTTTGCTGACAGTACTGATCTCAACAGTACTCAGTGTCAAGAAATCACCGTTTGAAGCTGTTCCCTCACAATTGATACCACAGTTGCCTCGACTGCGCTTCCGCGCCGCCTTATGCATCGGCCTGACTGACACCAGCACCCTTTCGTGGGCCCACCCACCCTGTGGAGTGCAGGAGGATGAGAAGCGACGCATTGCACTCTCCCCCGCCTCGCACTACCGCGGTTGGCAGCGCCTGGGTTCCAACGTCACGCAGGGCAAACGGGACCTGCACGAGGGAATCGACCTGTACAAGGTGGGGCAGTACATGAGGGGCAATACACGTGGGGCAACGCAGACTTGTGGACTGTTCCACAAGATGCTAGTGTTCCGCTGATGATGGTGTGCCCGCCAAAGGCGTATTGATGTAGCTACGCAGCTTCCATGCTCACCTCCGCTGGAAGGCAGCTAGCACGCTGGTTTTCGCTACAGGATGTTTAGACCAGGATGGACTGCCACCCCTCGTGCTTCTGTGGGACAACAACGTTGTTGCGCCTGCAGGAGGTGGATGTGGCGGCGCTGCCAGCAACAGGCCTCACTCCAAGCCCTATCCACGGACTAAACCCCTGGCCACATGTGAGTTTTAGTGGTTAGGTTGTGAGTCAGCTGTTGAACGAGGTGCTGTGGGCCTCTCTCACACCTCCTGACTTGCTCTGTTCAACCCTCATCCTCAACTACACCAGTCGACCAGGTATCCAATGTGTTGGTTGCGTGCAATTCGAAGTTGTTCTTGTTGCTGCTTGCCCGGCTGTCGTGCCATGCCGCCTGAAGTACCACCTGCCTTCTTTCTCCCTGTCATTTGTTAGATCTGCAGTCGCCGGCCTTTGTGCACCTGCTGCGCCGCTACATCGACGGTTGCCTGAAGCTGGGAGCTGCTCTATTGAGGGGCATAGCGCTGGGGATGCAGCTGCCTGAGGACTATTTCCAGGGTGACATGGCAGGTGGGTGGATGGGTAAATGAAGGGGTGGGCGGCGGCTGATGAGTTGCCTAGGAATTGTGTTGATGTAGCCAAACAGGCCCACTCTGTGTGTGAGAAGTTATAGGCAGCCGGGTTCGTGGGCACCGGTGCTTTGCATCAAGCAAACTGCCGTCGCAATCTCTATCAAATGTTACTTTCCTCTCCTCTGCATTGTGTGTTGCATTTTCCAGGGGACAGCTACTGGGTGACGCGAATCTTGTACTACCCGCCATTACCGCGCGGCAGCCAGCAGCAGGGCAGCCAAGGGGGAGGCGGCACAGCAGCAGCAGCAGCAGCAGCAGGGGGCGGAGGAGCAGGCGGGGGCGAGGAGTTGAGTTGTGGGGAGCACACAGGTGGGGGCTAGAGAAGATGAGTCGGGGGTAGGGTGGTGTTGATCAGGACTGCGCAGCTTACCAGGGCAGCTTGCATGTATGTCTGCCCTCCTCTGTGCATGCTATGGTCTGCACATCCTGTTACCTCAGTGGCCACGTGCCACAGCTCTCTCACTTGCCTCGCCTGGCCTTGCCTTGCCGCCTCCCTCCCTCCCCCGCTGCCGCAGATTACGGCCTGCTCACCTTGGTATTCCAGGAGCCAGGGGTCACAGCCCTGCAAGTGAAGAATCGCCAGGGATGTTGGGTGGATGCGCCGCCGCTGCCGGGCACCTGTGTGGTCAACATTGGGGACATGTTCCGGGTGCTCACAAATGGGCTATACACCCCGACACCACACAGGTAGGCGTGCGCATGTGTGCCTGCGTGCCTGCGCGCGCGCTTGCCATTGTTTTGGGGCCATGGTGGTGCCGTTGACGGCTATCATTTGTCTGCTGGATGGGAAGCCATAGCAGGACTCTTAAGTACTGTGAGGTGTCCGCCGAGGTCCTGGACGCTCCTGCTTGGCTGCATGTGACATGGGAGCCAAGACATGCCGTGGTCCGCACCCGTTTGGTCCTTCCCAAGTACCGGCACGCACCCCACGCGCGCGCGCGCCCCGCCGCGCGGCCCCCCCCCCCACCCCACCCCACCCCACACACACACCCACCCACCAACACACACCGTTTCACACTGTTGATGTACATCTCTCTTGCTCCCACCAAACTGCAGGGTGGTCAACGCCTCTGACAGGGATCGAGTCTCCATCCCTTTCTTCTACGAAACAAACTTTGATGCCCTGGTGGCGCCGCACCCACGCTTCTGCACGCCCAAGCAGTGAGTGAGGCACAGGCCGGTGCTGTTCTGCTGTACTGACGACGGCTTGGCACCGCCAGCATACCTTTGCTGCCCGCGTGGTGTGCTGGTTGCTTGTGCTTTGTTATATTGCTTGATTACTGGTAGGCTGTGTAAGCAGTGGCAGGGTCTTGCCACCCACATCTGCCACAGCGATAATGCTGCTGCCATGTGCGGCAGGTAGCAGCTGTGCCCATGTTGCTGTGATTGATTCAAGGAGGGCAGGCAGGTGGGCAGCGAGCAGCATGCAGCGACTACCTATTGGCAAGCTCTTGTTGGCTCCAGCCGTCCTCACTACTGTCCCTGGTTCTGCTGGCGGTACAGGCCGCCGCTGTACGAGCCCGTGCGGTACGGCAGCCACCTGGAATCAAAGGTGAGAGGGCTGTGCTAGCGCTGTAGCGTGTGGGTCTGCTGACTGTGCTTAGAGCAGGGCACGTACAGCGGAGCAGGAGAGCTGCACGGCGCCACACAGTGCACTGCCTATTTGGCAGTTGCCAAACAGTAGAGGTATTGCATCCACCTTGTTTCATAAGCATCATGCATGTCATATTCCTTGGGGCCTTAAAGCCTGCTCTGGGTCGTTTGGGCGCCTGCCGGTGTGGCTGCTATGCCCTGCTGTGACGCAGGTGCTTTCCAACTTTGACTTCCTGGGAGGAATGATGTGATCAGGCTGGTGGGAAAGCAGGGAAGCCTCGCAAGGAGGCCTGTCAGTAAGTTCAATATGGCCGCAGCTGTAACCATGCCTAGCCTCGTCAAGATGACAAGAATAGGCTTCTTGCCAGTTGTGCGGTGGGGATCAAATGCTATCACCAAATCCATGTTGACAGACCTCCAGGGTAGCTTCCAAGGGTCACAAGTAACTCTCTCTCCAGTGATCCACCCATAAGAGCCGGCAGCACTCCCGGCAACAGGGGCTGTGCCCAGCCCCTACAGGGTGCGCGGGACTGTCGCCCTCATGCAGCGCTGCAGCTGGCTGCAACCCTGCAGGGGATGAAACAGTGGCAGGAGGGGTGGCTTGACGTGCTAACTTTGCACAAGGATTTTCATATTGCTGCAGCAGTGCCCGAGTCCTATCCATGCTGATGCATTTGCACATCCATCTATGACCCCTCAGGCTTCCCCCACAGGCATGTACGGTGTCCTGTCGATGACCCAGTCATTTATCGCCATTGGCCTCCGTTCATATAAGGACCAAACATTTGTCCAGGCCTGCGTTTCTGAGTCCTTCTGCTGCCGCAGTGGCCTTGTTGGAGGTGTAAGTTCGTGTTGTTGGCGCCACTGGCTTGCCTGAGCAGCACGCGGGTTTCACATGCGACGCTACCATGCTCAGGGTGCGTTTTTGGTCCCAACATCGCGAAGGCTAGTCATGGTTGGTCGGACGGCGCCCTGGGTTCCCCAGCGCTCTGTCTTGTGTGCGGTTTGATGCTGGCATGCCATGATCAGCCGCCGTCGGTGACCAGCAGCGTAAAAGCGCACATAGCAAACCCCAGCCTTGTGTGACTGGTCGCCCCTGCTCGGCGGGAGCGCTCAACCTGTGCTTGACGATGCAATGTCGGCTCAAGGGGTCCATCTGAGATCGACTGCTCGTCTTGCAGCCCTACATAGCCAACGGAGACCAACCCTTCCCGCGCTGCAGGCTGCCGGTGCTTCGCGTGAGATAGAACGCAGGGGCAGGGGCTCGCACACTCCGCCAAATCAGGGTCACGCACATGAGCCTGGGCTTGGCGATGGAGCATCGGTCGGCCACGCCGGCGCTCCCGCCATTGGCGGCACGTCAGCTGGCGCAGCTCCCCTCTCTCGATCCCTCTAGCCGTGCCAACAGCATGGAGAGTGGCGTGTCACACGGCACACAGGCTTCAGCAGCTTCGGAGCAGGCAGGGGGCCAGCCATCATGCCTGCAGGGTGCCGCAAGTGCCGAGCTTGATGCTGGCGCCACTTCTGCCGTCACGCTGGGCCTTCCTCCAGGGCTGCAGCTGGCTCCAGGGTCCCCAGCAGAAGCGTTGCAGCCCGGCGGAGCCACCGCAATGCCTCAGGATGCCAAGAGCAGTGCCCTTAAGGCTTTGGCAGGCGTGTCGGCAATCGTGTCAAAGTCGCGGTGAGGCGGGCGTGCTCTTGATCGCGGGTCTGGCCAGCCGCGGGTCTGGCCAGCCAAAGCAGCACGCCACCCCCATTTGCGGTGCATCACTGTGTATTGCATATGCGCTGCCACCATTGCTGGCTGTCCCTGCAGCAAAGTCGACGCCGAGGCGCTTCAAACGATCAAGATGCAGCGAGCCAAGGCCCGTGCCGAGGGGCAAGCTCCTGCCACCGCCACCGCTGCCATGACGTCAACTGCTGCGCTGGCTGGGGGCGCCGGCTCCACCGGCGCGCCAACGCCGCCCGGCGGCCGTGGCACGCCGCCGCCTCCCGTAGGCAGCGAGGGTCCCGGCATCTCTCCCTTTGCCGCCGTCAGCAGCCAGGGCTTAGGGCGCTCGCCGAGCGGCTCCAACCTGTCCGCCAGCCACAGCCACGGCAGCCACAGCAGGGAGCACAGCAATCACAGCAGCCACAGCGGCAGGGAGCACAGCAGCCAGGCACAAGGCGGCAGCACGGGGCTCAGCCAGGCTGTCTCCCTCCCCATGAGCACGCACTCGCACGCTCACTCCCACCTTCAATCGCACCAACGTGCCGCCGCACTGCGCCGCTCACCCAGCGGCACGCCCCCCACAGGCAAGCACAGGCTCAAGCCTGCCTGCTTCACAATCGCTGCATGTATTGCGTTGCCTTAAGCTGCGCTTAACTCGTTGAACAATGTGCATCCACAGCCACTCCATGCAAAGCATAGCACCACTCAAAGTTGGCGCATTGATGATCAAAACTCAAAATATCAGCAAGCTTACTTGTTCACAACCAGCAACCCACCTGTGCAGATTTCGAGTCCATGGTGAGCAAGCTTGGCACCACCGAGCTTCTAGCCCTGCGGCAGGCAGTGGATGGGCAGCTGGCTAGGCACGCGCGGGCCCTGGCGCAGCTGCAGCAGACCAGCAGCAGCCAGGCGGCACAGCAGGCGCAGCAAGTGCAACAAGCCCAGCAGGCACAGCAGGCGCAGCAAGTACAACAAGCCCAGCACGCACAGCAGGCCGACGCGCTGAGTCAGCAGTACGCTGCGCTGCTATTGCAGGGTGCACAGCAGGCACAGCAGCAGCTGGTGCAGCAGCAACAGCAGGCGGCCGCTGCCGCTGCTATTCAGCAGGCCCTGGCGGCCGCAGCTGCAGCCTCGCACCAGCAGGCAGGCATAGGGGTGGGGGTGCCCTCCCCTGCCTTCACCCCGGAGCAGCTGCTGCTGGCGGGCACAGTTGCAAGCAGCAGCGGTACAGGCAGCATGGCCACTACGGGCGGTGCTGCCACGCTGGGGCGGTACAGCAGCATGCCGCTTCCAGGGGACATGGCCTCCTCCGCTGCCCGGGCTCCCTACCCCACGGATCCCAATTTTGCGCTGCCATTCAACCCTGAGGCAGCCCTGTTATCCCGAGGCAATTCCCTTGGGATGCCCACCCCCCCGCAGCTGAGGCCGCAGCCGCAGCTACAGGCGGCGGGGCACCCCCCGCACAGCGGCGGGAACGTCGGCGCCGCGTCCGGCAGCCCTCGCAGCGCCTTTGCGGAGCAGCACCTAATTGGGGAGGCGCTGCACTTGTTCCTGGTGAGTGGGCAGCAGAGAGGGGGGGGCTGGTCGGCTGGCTGGCGGGTTGATGGTGAATGGGACAGTTGCGATTTGAGCATGAGCTTCATAAGGACGGCAGCAAGCACCGAGTACTGCGGACGAACACAAACACACAGCCTGCGGCGTTCGCATGCAGGCTGCACAGGCAATGCGATTGAGTGCCGTTCCCCTAAACGTATGCTCCCGCGCGCGCCCCCATCCCCCCGCTTTAACCCCTCCTGCCTCACTCCCACAGGACCCTGAGATGCAGGGGCCACCCAGCATGCAGGACTCCCCCCTGCTCCGCGGCATCACCTGGGGCGACCGGCGGTCTTCTGCTGCACTACCCCCCACACCGGCCTCTTCCACTGCTGCTGCTGCTACTGCTGCGGGGGCCGCTGCATCCCAGTCGCAGGAGCAGCTCCCCTTCCCCCGTAGCCGCAGCCTGCCGCCGCAGGAAGTGCTGGGTCTGCTGCCTGACCGGTCTGCCTCTCTCAACGACTACCTAGGTAAGGGTTTCAATGGTTTGGGCCGCGGGAGTGTGTGTGGTGTGTGTGTGTGTATGGGTGGGTGGTGTGTGTGTGTGTGTATGTGTGTGTGTGTGTGTGGGGGGGGTGTGTTAGTTTTCGTTGACTTGTCGACCGCTTGTTTTGCTTGCTAGATGTCTGTTGGCTGGCAGGCGGTACAGGCTTGCGTCAGGCGTTTATGCTGGCGGACGCTCTTGTTGCCCACCGCATGCCACCTGTGAGCGGCGCTGGTGGCTGTGGGCGTGTCGGCCTTACCTGCTTCACCCTTCTGCTTCACCCTTCTGGTTGGCGGTCCAAGCAAGTCAAGCTCTACCTCCCTGTGCCGCCACATACCCACATGCCCACCCACCCACCCACCCACTCATTTACTGTGCAGCCGAGGAGCAGCTGCCATCGCTGTTTGGGGGCCTGCATATGGCAGAGCCCCTGCAGCACCAGCAGCACCAGACAGAGGCCGGTGCCGCACCACCCACCAGCGCCTTTGCCGCCCCTGCCCTTGCCTCACGCAGCGGCAGCCTGCACGCCCCGCTGGGGGCGCAGCAGCTGGCCCCCGCCGCTGCTCCCTTTGGCCAGGGCCAGCCACACGTGAGCTTCAGCGACACGCTCCACATGCACCACCCTTTCTAGGCACCTACCTACCCAGCTGCATATCAAGCTGCAAGCATGCACCCCCCCTTCCAGCTACCCACCAAGCCGCAACACTTCCAGGTACATATCCAAGCCGAGTATTATACTTAAAAGCTTGCGTTCGCTCACCCGCTGTACCTCGCTCGCTGGTAGTATAAGCTAGGCTCCCTGCTTCTGCCGCTTGTCACCCCGCATCCCATCGCCGCGTGCCTACCCCTGAAAGCCTCAAGAGCGCTGCAGTCGTGTTTTTCTTTGCCTATAGCTGTATGCAGCTCTTTGCTCACCCCAGCATGTGCCGGCCCTCATGTTTTTTATGCAAACATGTTTCTACTGTGGGCGCAGCATTGCAGCACACCAGTGCGGCCTCGCTCCCATCCTCTGCATCCGGCCCACCATCTGCCACCCACCATGCACCCACCCACCACCCCTCACTCACTCATGTGTAGCGCACTCGATGCTTCGGCATGCGCTTGGCATTGTGACCTTCTAGAGTAGCTGCGCGCCTGCCCCTTGTTTGGCTTCTCGTCTCCCCTTGTACCTTTCTTCCCTTGTTTGAACTGGAAATCTGTCGCCCTGTACCGCCGTACGGCCGGGTCTGTGGTTCCCTTATTCCCATGCTGGACTCAAACTACTAATGGGTCTCGCACTTGCTTATCAAAATTCGCCTCTTCCAAATCTCGTAAAAACGATCTGCCGTGCCTACCTAGCAGCCGGGCGCTTTCCCGGGCAGGCCAGGAATTCGTTATTTCCTCCTCCACACCTGCCTGCCCTTCCTTTCACACCACCTTGCCTTCACATTTTGGCTTTATTTTGCTCTGGGCGAAAGAACTGGCTGTCACCTGTTTGCACCGCGACAGACGCTTTGCTGTGCATCAGATCCTCATCTGGCTGCATTGGGCTGCCAAGTGCTCTACCTGGCGGCAACCTAAGTTTTTTATAATTCAGAATTCCACAAATCGCAAGATCCCCAAAACACAAATCGTAATCCCCTGCCTCCCTGGCCGTGACCTTCTCCCATCCTCCTTCTGGTTCCATTTATCAATAGATGGGTGGCGCATTTGTCGCACCCTCCCTTCCCATGTTTTCTTGTCGTGCCTCTTTTTGTCGTCGCATGCACTGGAGTGCCCAACATCAGACCCCGACTTTTGGACCCACCCGCCTACTACCTCCTCCCCACCATGGAAGACCCTGCCATCCTCTCTCAACCACTCAAGCCTGTTTGCTCCCTTCCAGTACTAGGCCCCCCAAAGACCGTGCAAGTTCACATCTGCATCCAAGCAAAAAAAGGCATGCGCCACACAGCCATGCACCATACACACACCCGGCAGCCGCACCGGCCCTATCCCTCGTGGCACGGTGCCCTCACTTTCCCCGCCCACACAGTGCCGCACTCCCCGCCACTCATCACCTTGTTGTGGTCGCCCCACCTTCTTCCTCCAATACATCTTGAAGCAGCAGGCTGCCACCTCGCAACTGCACCGCACATCGGTACACTGGCACCCCGCCGTGCCTGCACTTGTGGGAGCGCCCGCTCACTGTTCGTTCTCATTAATTGCCCACCAGTTGGGGCGCAATGCCTCTCTACAATTCCTTACCTATTTATCTTTGCCCCCCAATCATACTTGGTTCGCTTTCGTTTCTGCTTTGCCTGCTTCGCCGTGCAAGCAATGTGACGCATGAGGAAACCTGCCGCCGGCGATCAAAGCGACCGAACAGCAAAGAAGTGTTGGTTCTGAGTGCAGCAGGGGAGTGGGGTTGTGTGTGGATGTTACCTTTTCTATGGCTGTGGCGTGAGGCTGCATGCACCGTGGAAGAAGAAAGGAGGCCCCAGTGTGGGCCCGAGGTGACCCCGGGCAGTGCAGTCAGGTTAACCAAAACTGAAAGAAGGGGCGGGGAGGAAGAAGGGGTGAGAGAGAGGGAGAGGAAAGAGAGAAGGCGGACAGAGCCGCCACTAAAAGTGGTGGGGGGAAGCAAGGAGTGGGCGGGCGCGCTATGCATCACACAAGCGCAAGTTGGGCTGCAGGCTTGCACATGCCTGTTCGGGGCTTGCACATGCCTGTTCGGGGCTTGCCTGCCAACCCGGCTGCACCCTGACAGCTGGAACAAGCCAGCGCGCAGGGTGGCAGGCAGGCAGGCAGGCAGGCAGGTCCTCCTCCAACTGCCCATCTGTGCGAAAATTCTAGAAAGGTGATGCACGGTCGCTGTTGCAGCCTGCCTGCCGCGCATGGTATGGTGAGACGCGCGCGCAGTAACAGGCTGGCTAACAGCAGGGGCCGCACGCTGCTGGGGTCGCTAATGCGCTCGCCAACAGCCATGTGGAGGCGCACGGCACGGAGCTTGCCACAGCTACGGGAGAGGCTGCCGCTGCGCTGCGCCGCGCTGTGCTGCGCCGTGCTGCACTGTCGGTTGGTGGGGAAACGAGGGCATGCTCACTTGGCGGCTGCTCCCGAGCTACCTCCAGGCGTACCGCTGGGTGTACTGCCTGCTGGCTGTGCGTACTGGAACTCCACCATGAGGGCCACGTGGTCTGAGGACCAGCTCTCGTTAGGCAGCCCTGTGGCAGAGGAAGGAATGTAAGTAAAACGAGCTAGGGGACGAGTCCTTACCCTTCAAGCTTTCAACCAAACCTCACTAACACGCCCGCTGAGCAACCAAGCACACCCTGTTTTGCCCCAGCTAGCAACCAACCCACCCACGCACGCTGCCGCCTGTGCCACTTAACCCGCTCCCAACTGCCATCACCTCCCGTCAACAGGGCGATACACACCTGCGCCGCCCTTGGCCCTGCACTCGCTGTCGTCAGGCAGTTCCAGCGCCGCACACGGCACCAGGCTGTCTGTGGTGTACAGCACGTAGTCCAGCGTACCGCGGAAGTCGCGACCCATGTTGGTGAACCTGCGGCGGCGGCGCGGGGGAGCCCGGGGTGGGGT
>JAAMXP010004249.1:6304-18228 GCA_019693395.1 Ettlia oleoabundans | reverse complement strand
CACCCCACCCACCCACACAAGCACATCTCCCTCGCAGCTTGTCTGTTCTTTATTCCTGGATGATAAGGACAGCGTGGTTGTGGAGGAGTACACATACCCGCAGGCAAGGTCAGGCTGATGGCTTGTAACTGAGTTTGCAATGCAAGCAACAATGCGAGGCGGGGCTTACAAGCGGGACAAGGCAGGCGGGGCAGGACACAGGGCAGGAGGAGCATTGGCAAGGCGGGGCAGGGCCAGGCTAGCGTCTACCATAACGGCGTGCCTTCCTTGCACAAACCTTCGCTTTCCTTGCAAGCCTGGGGCGAACTTGTTTTTCGTTAGGACCCTAAGTGCAGATGCTCGAGTGCAGCCTGGCACCTCGCAGCTGTCGCGTGCTGCCTGCGCCCATGGACGAGCAGGGCATACTGCCAGCTCAGCTGGAGCAGGTGGGGAGTGCGTAGGGCGGCAGCACGCAGGCAGGCAGTTGTGGCACCTGAGGGCAACAGCATTTCCTTGGCAAACCCGGGCTGAATCCTCTGATTGGTATCCACACGAATGACAACTGGGCTCCTGTGCTTTGGTGGCCTGCCAAGCGGCAGCCTGGTACACTCCGCCCCTGTTGTTGCAAGTTCGTGTCATTGTAAAATGCCTGCCCACCTTCTGTGCCGTCTTTCCTGACCACAGGTGTTGCAGCAGGCTGAAGCTCGGGGCGACCCCAAGCCCAAGCTGCTCTATACCGTGCCGACAGGTGGGTGGGTGGATGAGTTGATGGATGGACAGTTTGGTAGGTAGGCGGCGTTCTGTGCTGGGAAGTGACAGGTAGGGGCTTGTTGCTTTGTTTCCGTTTGCTGCCCGGATGCCGTCTGTTGGCTGCACCCATAGTTTATCCGCCCCCTACCTGACATGTCATGCCATCCTGGAATGCTAGCCATCAAGTCATCCGTGTCGGTCTGCCGGTCTGCCCACCTACCTGCCTGCCTGTCTGTCTGCCTCCTGCACAGGACAAAACCCCACTGGTGTGTGCACCTCTCTGGAGCGCAAGCGGGCGGTGTACGACATATGCAGGTCAGTGGGTATGTGGGCTGCGTTGGGTGTTCTGGTTGCACATTGCATGTTGCCCGGTTGGGTGAACCAAACATAAAATACGGCATCTGTGGGGATCACGCAGTGGAGCATGCTGAACGGTGGGATTTGCTGAGATGTACGACGTGCTTGATGTGCTTTGGTCGATCCTAGCAGACTTGTGCCCTTGCCTGCCCCACAGCCGCCAAGGACTGCTGACCCTCGCAGGCTTGTGCCCTTGCCTGCCCCGCAGCCGCCATGGACTGCTGATCTTGGAGGACGACGCATACGCCTACCTGCAGTTCCCAGACGGCACCAGGGACCCCCCCGGCCTTATGGGCTTGCCTCGGGCCAGCAGCTACCTGTCGCTGGATTGGCAGGGCCGCGTGGTCAGGTGGGGCATGCGGCTGGCTGGGTGGGGTGGGGGCACTGGGGCTGGGTGCTGCTTGAAGGGAACGGGGACGTCCTGCATCCCACTTCCGGCTGCTCAAGGAGGCTCTAAGGAAGCATGCCGATCGCGTTCACATTGTGCTGGCACGAGCATGTCAAGAGCACTGGCAAAAGCAGTGTTGGCAGGCCCCCTGGGCCCCCTTTCAACACACATATACCACCATCCCACAACACACCCATCTTTCCACCTTGCATTGCCTGCCCGCCCCTACCTACACACCAGGCTGGACACATGCGCCAAGTTCCTGGCGCCTGGGCTGCGCCTGGGCTGGGCCACGGCGCCGCCGGCAGTGGCGGACAAGCTCGCCCACCTGCTGCATGCGCAGACGCTGGGGCCCTCAGGGCTGAGCCAGGTGGGCTGTGCAGAACCAGGTGGCTGCGCTTTTCCTCGCCTGGCATGTGTATCTCTCTAATTGTAACTCCAAACTGCACCCAACGACTACACAAACACTTCACTTTTCACTGCCTCTTCGGAAAGTTGATCATTGTAGGGGAGATGCGCGTGGGGTTGACCTCTCATGTTCTATGCAGAAACGGGGATGATTCCCTCCATAGGGCCCCACCTCCAAAGCTTGGGCCAACCAACCTACAGACATACAGCTGAATAAACCCCTCCACCCCTCTTCAGGTCATTGCTTTCAAGCTTCTCCAGGCCTGGGGCCCAGAGGGGCTGCACCAACACCTGCAGGCACTGCAGGCAAGCATAGCATGCAGCACATACCTTTTACGTGCATGGACATTGCTGATGCTGGGGCTGGGGCTGTGCTCTACCTGCTCAGCAAACCGCCGACTGTCGCTTGTCTGACAGCACCCGGCTTGCATAGGTGGCAATCTGTACCGCTCAGCGCTGCCCCTCCTGCCTGCCGCCCTATCACGCCTGCCATGCAGGCTGGGTATGCAGCATCAGCAGCAGCCCTGCATGAGGTAGCGCAGCGCGAGCTGGCAGGGCTAGCGGAGTGGCGGCAGCCGCGGGCAGGAATGTTTATGGTGGGTAGACAAGTAGATGGATGCACGCGTGGGCGGGTGGGTGAGGTGGAAAATGCGTGGGGGCCGTCACCAAGAGAGGAAAAGAGGGAGGACGGGAAAGGTGAGGCTGTATATGGCACATTGTTTATGTTGCTGCATGAAGCGAGGACATGAGCATTGGCAGCTTGAACGAAAGGCATCACAGAATTGAAGGCAACGCTTTCAGCGTCGCTGCCACCCTGATGGCCTGCCTATCACGCCCTTGGACACCGCTGCCCTTCATGCTGCTCCCTGCTGTGCCTGCAGTGGGTGCGGCTTCTGGGTGTTGAGGAAAGCGCTGATGTGCTTGATGCCCTGCGTGAGGCCAAGGTGGTGGTAGTGCCAGGCAGAGTGTGCCACCCTCGGGGTGCTGACCCAGCATTCAGGTGAGAAGGGCATGCCCTGCAGATGCCTGCAATCCCTTGCACCTCATTACTAGGTTGTACTTGCGCCCAGACTTGATTTTTTGGGAGTTTTGTTGCTCAGCTTGGAAGGCCAGGCAAGGCGGGCGGGTTGGTTGCGGGGCAAGGGCTTATTGTCCGGCTTCTTGATTCGTTCTAATGGCCGAAACTGGCTGATTTCCCTGTTGCTAGCTGCATAAAAACGAAGTCTTGCAAGTCCATACCGCTTGCGTCCAGTGTTTAGACCCGTTTGCCTTCATGCCTGCCTGCCTGCCTGCCAACCTTCCAGCACTCCTCTGTGTGCAGGTGCCCATATGTCCGCCTCTCCTTCTCGCACCTGCCGCCACGGGAGCTTGAGGAGGGCGTGCGGCGCTTGGCTACCGTGCTTCGAGGCTTGCAGCAGCAGCAGGAGGCGGGCGGATAGCGGCAGGCCGGCAAGGCACCGTCCCTCCTCGATGCTTTTTTTTTCAGCGCTGCATTGTGCAGGGACCTAGTGCCTTGCACGAGAAACGAATCCAAACATTCAAATCCCATTCTGCCTCATGCACTCATGAACTCTCTAATAGATATGGGCGCAATGCCCTGCCGCTGTAGGCATGATGGCGGTGGCCCTGCTAGTTCCGGAGGTGGGCTGGTGGTGAGGTCAGAGATTTGGTTGGCTTGCTGTACCCCAAATTAAGAAGTCTGATATAAGGCTATGCTGTCAGAATTGCAGTTAAGTAGGAACCGTCCTCAATGGAAGTTATCGCTGGCTCATCTTGTGCTCTGAGCGGGGTGCCAGCGTACCCGGGCGGAAGCTGTGGAGCGACGCTCAGCGGGCAGATGCTAAGTGGGCTATTTGCGGCTGCCCGCTTGCGCTGGCCACTTGGATTTTGCATCCTCAGCCAATTTGTTGGTGCAGCACGATATGCTTGCTGCCGCCCAAAGCTAGCTCTATCTCGAGACGCGGCACACCGGCGGCCTCCAGGCCGGAACTTCCCCCGGCCCTTTTTACATGCCGCCGCCCTCATGCGGCTCGTCGCGGCGCCGTGCAGCGAAACCGCTCGTCCTCCTGCTGCTGAGCGCCATTGCAGCAGCTGCTCCACGACAGGCGGCGGCGGCGGCGTCTTGGTGGAAACCGCGGCGCTACAACAAGGACGGCTCGTTGCTGCGCTTTCAGTACCAGCTGTCTGACACAGGGCGCATCACATATGTGCCGGGAGTGCAGGTACTTACATACGAACGGGCATGGGCGGAGGTGGGAACAGGGGCGGCAGTGGCAGCGGAGGCAGGGGCTTGGGGGCGTGCTGGAGCACAGGAAGATTATAAGATAGAGCCTGCAGCAAGTGCTATCTGGTCACAGCGATGCACCGCAATACGCAATGGACGTCCCAACGTTGTGTGGTTTTGGGTGGGGGGAGCTTACAGCCCTTGCAGCTTAAGACACGCTGGCAATTAACTGCCAGTTCGGCTCGTGCCCTCCAGCGGTCACCTGGGTAGCTCTCTCTCCAGAGGCATCCCTCATGCATGAGCCCCTATTCACGCAACCTCCCGGCTGCTCCCTGGCAGGTGTATGCAATAGACTTCGATACCGCCGAGAGCGCCATTCCTGTTTTGAAGCAGCGGGACCCCAGCGTGCGTGTCATCTGCTATTTCTCTGCAGGATCCTGGGAGAACTTTAGGTAGGTAACACCCAGCCAAAGGATCTGTATGTGCTACATCACACTTTTGCTTCATATTATTACCACTTCACAAGCCTTTGAAACTGCCTGGTTGCATGTTTTTGTTCAATTGCTGTTAGAGTGTGTGGTCAGCTGTATGTTTGTTACCTGTGCTTATGCCCCAGGCGGGCCACGCCTATGTTGGCGCGTTGCTGCGGGTTTCCACAGCTTTGCATGGGTGTATTTGTGTCGTATCCTTGACGCTTCATTACAAAACGTTATCTTTGGCTGATGGCCTGCAACCAATGCTATGTGGCTCTCAACGAACAACTGGATGTGCAGAGTGGATGACGACCGGAAAAAACGCGGCATCAAGCCCACTGATTGGGGCCGCTCGCTGGGGAAGGTGATGGATGGCTGGGAGGGAGAGAGGTGGGTGCCACATTGGCCAGCACAGTGCTCAGCTGGCTGGGCATGGTAACATGCTGTTGTGTTACCGCCCGCATGGATCACTGGCTGGCCTGCCTGGAGCCCTGTGCCCTTTTTCTGTGCGTGTCCCTGCTCCTGATACATGCGCCCTGCGCTGGCCGACCTGCCTGGTTCTCGTTGCTGGTACTACAGGTGGGTGGATGTGCGGCGCAAGGAAGTGCAGTCCATCACGCTCAAGCGCCTGCAATACTGCAATCGCATCGGCTGCGATGGGGTGGACCCAGGTGAGGTGTAGGGAACACCAAGTTCACCACACACCAGACACAATTATGTACAGTGACAAGTGCATGCACATGCCTGCTGCTTTTAAGCCATAAGCAAGCACTTGTAATAGTGCCTGGTTCCATCTTTCCTTTGCATTTGCAACGGGACACAGCTTCTTTACCTGGATATACCGCCCAATCCTCTTTGCTTTCCCACTTACCCGGGCCAGACAACGTGAACGGCCACGAGAACGACACGGGGTTCCCGCTGACTCGTCGCCACCTGCTGGCCTTCAACACCTGGCTGGCCAAGTCCGCGCACCGGCTGGGGCTGGGCATTGGCCTGAAGAACGGGATGGACATGATTCCCAAGCTGCACAAGCACTATGACTGGTGGGTACATTGTGCAGAGCCTGTGGAGCCAGTTGAAAGTGGTATGGGTGCGTATCCGAAGCTTGAAATCTAAAGCACAGGCAAGCTGAGGATGCCTGCCTTTCTTGGCTGGGCGGAGGGCGGCAATCGTAAGGGGCTCTGCACCAGCTGCAGCGACAGCCAAGTACCTGGCTCTTGGTTGCAGCTGTGGAGTACTGTTCATGAGTTGAGGTTGTTCGACGCAGGGCCCTGAATGAGGAGTGCAATGTTTTTGACGAATGTGGGGCATACAAGTCCTTCAGCCCCAGGAAGCCCATCCTTGGGGTGGAGTACTGTGATGCAAAGGAGGTGAGGACAAGGTGGTGATGATGTTGCTGGTGTTGTTGAGGTGTGTGGTGCGTGGTGCGTGGTGCTGGTGATGGTTGGGGGGGTGGGGTGGGGGGTGCAGGGGGCAGGGGGTTGAGGGGGAAAGGTGAGGGTTGGGGGCTTGTGCTGTGCACTGGTCCAGATGCACTTGATTAGTGAGAATGTGAGAGGCCATGCTGATGTTGAGGTTGTGAAAGTTGGGATATATTGCACACCATGTGGTCCCCTGCCTCCCTGCGGTTTACTTTGGGCTGCCTGCCTGCCCACCCACAGGAGTTAGGCGTGGATACACCAGACCCCGCGTGCTTCTGCCCCCGCATGCTCAAGGCGGGGCTCAACTTCCTGTACAAGCGGGTGGACCTCGGCGCACCCGGCATCAGCTGCACCAAATACTGCCAAAAGCACCCGGCGGCATGCGCCAAGCCGCAGGTGGGGTCGTGCAAGGCCCCCAAGAGCAACATGTGCAGCCTGGTGCCGTCAAAGCCGGTGCTGTGAAACGTTGCCCTCGGCGGTGATGGCAGTGCAAGTCACGCCGGTGGTATGGACCTGAGGACCTTTCGCCTCTACTTATTGTAGTGTTGTCGCTGATTTATTTTTAAATCACTGAATTAAGTCGAGAAACTTGACTGGCAATGATCTAGTTGCAATTGACTTCCAGGCAACGTCCCCTGGGGAGCGGTATGGGGTATCACCGCCACTCCCGCCGTCCCCGCCATCCCCCGTTCAAGCCTGCCGGCAGATTGGGATTTCTTGGGCTTTACGCTGTCACGAACCATGTGGATAGCTTTACAGAAGGTCACTGTAAATTGCAGGGGTTCCTCTTGGTTTTCCACGGACTCAGGCTACCGTCTGGGCAAGGTAGCGCCTGTGACGTGGCGGTGCCAGCAGGCACAAGCGGGTTGTGCCAGCCAGTGTCGGTTGAATGCAGTCGCCGCCTTTCCGCTGACTCACAATTGCAATGCTGCAATGGGGCGTGCCAGCATACACGGAAAGTCTCTGCGGATTGTAGTTCGTCTGCCGCTGCTCTGGCAATGGCTTCTGACGTTTGTGCTGACCGTTATGGTGCTGGTGAGTCAAGAAGCCAGCCGCAGGACTGCTAGAACCGCCAACAACCAAGCAACGCCGCCAATAATTTTGGTTGCAACCCGTGCGCGGAATGCAGAGGCACTGGCGATGGATTCACACGCATGATTCGCTCGATGGCGTGACCTCGACAGCGCCGCGTGGCAAAGAAGACCAACTGCCGGGCCAGCAACCTGCCGCCGCCACTGACGCCTCCGGGCGGCGGCTGCCCTCTGTGCCTCCCCGCGAGTGCCCCGTGTCAGTGCCTTGGAACATGCTACCGCGCGACCCTGCCCAAGCCAAAGCTGCCGTGTTCACGCCATACAACATTGTGAGTCGCCAGCCATGCAAGCTGGGCACCAGGCAGTCGGCCCCGAGGACAGACAGCTGGCGGCAACTGCGTGTTGCCAGGCAAAATTGGCTGCCTTGCCAGCCATGACTGTATGGCATCCATTGTCAGCCTCACTGCGCAAGCATTCCAACATCCTTTGATTGTTTGCCGCAGGTGTTTGGCGGCGGTGAGCGTTACCTGTTATCGGTGGTGGCGGTCATGCAGGTCAGCCGGAAACCTAATCGGCCTCCTGGCTTGCAGCAGCACAACCAATAGGCCTTCTTGCCAGCAGCAGTCGCAAGCAGTGCAGTGGCGTGCTTCTAGTCTGCTTCTCTTGGTCCAGCCAGCATTGACAACTGCACCTGGCCACCTGCAGCTGGAGCTCACCTTGGCTCCTTCGCTGCTTTCTCGGGCAGCAGCCTGTTGCACCAAACTGCCACCCTGCTGACACCTTGCTGGGCTGATACTGCATGCTGCCATGCAGTTACACTGCTGCTCGGTGCTGTTCTACAGCAACACCCCAGCACCGCGCACAGCTGCGTCTCCACCTGGTTGCCCTGTCACCACGCATTGCTGCCTATCGCCATGCGCCCATACCGCCACCCATGCGACTGGAGGCACTCACTTACCACGTGCCTGTTCTGGCTGTGTGATACCGTCTGTGCTGCCTGCAGGAGATGGGTTACAGCGTGGACGTGCTTGTGTTTGCGCGCAACGTGTGCCGCACCAAGGAGGCGCTGCTGGAGGTGGCTGCGGGGCTGAGGGTGAAGCTGGACCCCGCCCTGCTGGACCTGCACCAGGTGTCAGTGCAGGGAATAAACATTCAGGTGGGTGGTGGGTCAGGTGGCACTGATGGTGGTGGTGGTGATAATGGAGGTGGGCTGAATATGTGTAGAAAGGCGAGGGTGGAGCCGACCCATATCTGTAGGGCCGCGATGCACGTTCGGGTGGATGTGGGCCCACATTACGGAGCTACGGGGTTGATGCCCGCCACTCCCCACCCCCTCCAACACACACAAGCAATCTGCTTGCCCATCACAGGCCCCCACGCCAACTGATTACTCCGTGTTCATGTCCCTGGGTAACGACAAGCTGCCCACCTTTGCGGGGCTGGGCCACGTCAATTTCTACATGTGCCAGTTCCCCTTCGACCTGCATCGCGCGCCACGTGCTGGCACCACCAAGTCTCTGGCCAGTTACGACTACGTGCTGCTGAACAGCGGGTTCACAGACAGGTGGGTTATTTTGTGGGTGGACGTGTGTTTGTGAGTGTGTGTGCCTGGGTGGGGAGTTCAGGGCCGCAGGCCAATGGTTGCTACCCTGATTTCTGCTGGTCAATATGGGGGGTTGGGCTTATGGGGGTCCTTCTTCTCGCAAGAAGGGAACGGTGATTGACACCTAGCTCTCCAGGTGAGATCGACATGCTGACCGGCTGCCTGCTCGCCTGACTGCAAGCTGCGTGCCTGCTCATGTTATCAACATGCGGATGCCAGTTTGCCTGCTTGCTTACGATTAACATGCTCCTTCTTGCCTGCGTGTGTTCCTGTATGTTGTGGTACACTCACATGCAAACCCGCACATGCCTCCTGCCTGCATTGTGCAGTAAATAAGCGAACAAACCTGCCTGTGTGCTTGCAGGTGGTACAGCCACTACGCGGGTCGACACATACAAAACGCGCTGCGGGTGTGGGGGTCCGCCCCAACGGTCGCAGTGCTGCACCCGCCGGTGGAGGTGAGGGGGTGGTGCATGGAAGGGGTCGCCCGCGCTCGAGCCGTGTCCTACCTGTTGTGCTGTTCTGCGGCGTGCCAATCAGGAAAGTGGTTTGAGCAGCTTACAGATCCTGTTCCGCTTCTATCACACTAGCAAGAGAGGAACCGAGTGCCAGTGTCCTGTGCTGCTGTTACCACATCAACAATCAAACGCCCCGTCCTGGCTTCCTTTGACTGCTTGCCCCCCCACAAGGGCCTGCTCTCTGGGTGCCGCCCGCCATTTCCAATGCTGCCGCAACACTGGGCCCCCTGCCGCTGCTGACCGCAGCCCTTCTCTGCCAAGTTGAACAGCACGGAGGTGTTGGTCACCCAGCGGCAACACATCGTGCTGTTGGGGCGCTTCTTCAAGGGACGGCAGAGCAAGGTGGGCTGAAGGAGGGCAGATTAGGAGGCTGGGGGGCCCATTTTTTGGCTGACCTGCGTTGCTGGCGGTTAGTTGTTGCAAGCAGCCCAAAGTTGCGGCTTCCATACACGTGGTAATGTCTTTTGCCTCTATAAATTTGCCGTACATAACATGATGCACACAAAGTGTCGCTGCATTGGCCACCGAGCTGCAGGGCCATGCCGCTGCCATTTCCATCTTTCAAAAGATCCTGCCCAGCCTGCCTCCCGGCAGCCAGCTGCACCTTATAGGCAACCTTATGCCCACCCATTCAGCCTACCTGCGCGATCTGCAGCAGGTGAGCGAGTGGGCAAGTTGTTACGTTTTTGCCCCACCCCCCTGGTGGATGGGCGGGCAATTTGAGACGTGCACGGGGGACTGCCAGTCAACTGGCCCTGCTAAATATCTATGGTGACTGCCATGTCTGCTGCCCTCAAGTGTGTGCACTGCACCCCAACTCCTCGCCGCAACAGCTCCCTTGTGGCTGTCCTGTCAAGTGCAGAAGGCTGCGGGTCTGCCCGTTCACTTCCACATCGGTGTGCCCTCTGAGGAGATTGAGCACATCCTGCACGACAGCCTCGTGCAGGTGGGTGGTGGGCGGGATGGGTGGGGGGAGTGAATTGGTCGGTGGGTGGGTGCTAATGAGGTGGCAGGTGGGTGGGGGGCAAGCTGGTGATGCTTGCAACTGTGGCGCGGTGGGTGGGCATTGGGTCAATATATGGGGAGGGAACGTGGGCCAGCGCTCGGCAGGTCGGGGCACGGATGTCAGTCAGGCTGTGTTTCCTGGCAGCCAACCAGGCAAAACCTATCTCAAGTTGGCCGCTTGGCGAGATGGAGGGCCCCGCTGACTCTGGCTGAGCACGAAGTCCTAACCACTACTGCACTTATGTCGATTGACTGCAGTGGCACCTGACTGGCATTGAGCTGGAGGAGGGTGTGGAGGATCCTGCCAGCGAGGAACACTTTGGCATATCGGTGGCAGAAGGTAGGTGGGTGGGTGGACGGTTGCGGTGCTGGTGGTGCAATGCAGCGTGCGTTCTGTGGCTGTTCTGGGTGAGCGCTGCATTGTCCGCACCTGTCTTCCTATCAGCATATATAACATGCACAGACGTCCAGTACCTACATGTTGGTACTGCTGAAAGTCAACTGCTGAGTAGTCAGCAGCCAAAATCGTGGCCCTTTGCGCGTGCCCCCCCACCCCACCCCCCCACTCACCATCCACACACGTGTTGCCCTGCAACTTCAGGCATGACCGCAGGTGTGATCCCAGTGGTACTGAACAGAGGTGGCGTGGGCGACATTGTCAAGCACGGTACCACCGGCTTTTTGGGAGCTGACGCCGAAGCTATCGCGCAGTTGACTCAGGAGGTGTTCAATATGGACGGCATCACCCTGGAGGTTCTGAGGCGCAGGGCCGCGGCCTGGGTGCAGCGGTTTAGCCAGAAAGCGTTTGCAAAAAGTTTCCGTGTGCTGGCGCACCGCGGGGCGCTCACCAAGCCCTTCAGGTTCCTGCAGCAGCAAACCATGGGTGGGTTTTAGCGGGCGCGGGCATGGAAGATTGGTGTGTGTGTGCCGTGGTTGGGTGGGGTAGTGTTTTGATGGGATGCAGTTGTGGTGGCACAGGTGTGCGGAAGGGCAAGCGCATGACTCTGTGTAAAGTTGTCCCGTTGTCTGCTGTCCCCCCATCTAACCTCAACAGAGAAACACACTAGTGACAGCATATGAACAGTTCCTTCCCTCCCCTGCAGATGTGGTTGTGTCCCGCTCCTTTGTACTGCCCCAGTCCTCTCCCAAGGCGGCACTCATCATTGAGCCGCGGCAGCACTACGGTAGGTGGCTTGGCCGTTGGTGGGTGGTTGTGGCTAACCCAACACTGGCTGGTTGAGAGGCTTGGGTTTTTGGCTGCTGTAAATGGCGAAATTCGTGGCATAGGTGGCTTGACAGGCGGTGAAAAGGTGTATCGTCGACTGGTTGGCCGGGGGTGGATGCGTCTGGGCTGCCTGCTTTGGGATTTGTTGGGCTACTGCGACCAGTGCTGTGCTGTGATGATGTGTGCCCTGCCTGGCTGCCTTGCATATGGCCCACATCATGCCTAGTACCACTTCTTCACATCACCTGCTCTGTGCTGTACCGCCCTCCTCTCCCATGTACCGCAGCCTTTGAGTACGTAGTGAAGAACGTGCTGTTCCACCTGGGACCCGACTGGTCGCTGTGAGTGGGAGGGAAAGGTGCCAGCGGGACTGTAAGAAAGTCGCCAGCAGGGCATGGCCGTGATAGCATGGACTGGAGGCAGTAGCATTAGTTTCCGGCTGTGCAGGTCAACCGGCAGCAGCTGAGAAAGCGTGGGCGGGCACGTCGCTGCTACATGCGGCGCCCAGAGTGGTTGCCAGCCGGAGCCAGCCCAGTGCACCC
>JAAMXP010004246.1:0-27083 GCA_019693395.1 Ettlia oleoabundans | reverse complement strand
GTTTGGGGGGGGGGGGCGGGGGCGCGCGCTCGCATGATGATGGTGCTGGCAAGTCATCGTTTGTGTGGCACTCTCAGTTTCCGGCAGGTGAAGCAGCCAACCTGCTCGTGCCTGCCTGCCTGCCTTCCCGTCTGGTTGTACCCCAACACACTGCTGGTTTTGTGTTCCCCTTCACCCCCCCTGCAGGACAACAGCACAGTGGGCATCCGTGCCACACTGTCGCGGCTGAGTGCGGCTGTGCGGTGCGCGGATGAGGAGCTGTGGGACCACCTGGAGCGACAGCAGCGCATCAACCCACAGTTCTACGCATTCAGGTGCGGGGTGTGGTTTGTATGTGTAGTGTAGGTGGTGTGGGCGGGTGCATGCAGGGGGGGTGGGGGTGTAGTGTGCGGCTGTTGTCCCACTTCTGCACCCCTACGGGGATGTGAAACGCTCCATTCAGCAACTGACTGAGCTGATCCCACCGGTCACCCATGTGCCTGCTGCTGGTATGCGGTTCTTGCGCAGCACCTCAGAGTCCCGAGGGGGCCACAGTGCCGTCCATTGCACCAATGCCACTTCAGCAGCGCACTCCAACACATCATGCGGTGGATGTAGTAAGCAGTGACGCCCCCACTCCCCCGCCCACTCTGGTGGCTCAGGTGGATCACTCTGGCCCTCACCCAGGACTTCTCCTTCCCCGACGTGCTGCGCCTGTGGGACTCACTGCTCACCGACCCCGCCGGCCGCACAGACTGCCTCATGCGCCTGTGCACAGCCATGCTGCTGCACGTGCGGCAACAGCTCATGGAGGTGGGTGGGTGGTGTGGTGAGTGGGTAGCTTGTGTTGGGTGTGTTGATCTGCGTTTTGTTCAGCTCAAATGCCCAAGTTGAGGCATGGGGTGAGAGCTCTTGAGTAGAGGCGTTATAAGCGGCCGATCGTACGGGGGCTGCTGGTGGTTTTTGGCTGTATCAAGTGTGACATCTGGTGTGCAGGCTGGTGCGAGGTGTGATCAGGGTGTTGTGCAGGGCCGATGGCTGGCTGCTGGCTGGCAGCGGACACTGAAAGGAGCAAGAAGAACAAGCCACGCATCCTCCCATCATCTAGCCTCCCATTCTTCAACGCTGCCTGGCTCGCCTGGCCTGCCTCCCTCCCCGCAGGGCGACTTTGCCTCCAACGTGAAGCTGCTGCAGCGATACCCGCCGGTGGACGTGCACGTGATACTCAGCCGGGCAGAGGCACTCAAGCAGCGCAAGACAGTCATTGTGCTGGACTGATGAACATTGACTCGACAAGGGCTGGGGCTGCAGGCTGTGAGCCGTTTTGCGGGACGGGGGTGGGCATTAAGGGCGTGCACAACTGTCACCAGCTGCGCCTACCAGGCCAACCAGTCCGAACCCTACCCCACCCTCACGCCACCTCCCACCGCCAGTTTTCTAACCAGCAATCGCTGGCTGTATTGTTACGCTGTTGACACATTGTTTCCTGTATGTTGCTCGCGCCTTCACTTCAGGCTTGTGTTTTCTTGGTTTTCACATGCTCTGTGCGGCCGCTGATGTTTGTGCTGCTATGCCACCGTACATTTTTGACCCGTTGAACGCTGCTACAGCTGATAAGCAGCCCTTGGACCTCTGACAAACAAATACAAACAGAATTACAGCACCAGGCATGACAGCGTTCCAGGGGCACGGCGCTGAGTTGCATACAATGTTCACGATGTCTGCTTTTAGTTTCACGGTGCAGCTGCTGCAGCTGCAGGTTCTATGGTGTCACTGCTGCCAGCCTCATCAGCTGGTCTGTTCGCTACATCGCCACTGGCTCAACTGTGCTCAGCTGCTGGCCACTGGGCAGGCAGGTGCTTGGGCAAAATGTAGCATTCCCCCAGCGCGTCTCACTGCACTTGCACAGTGCACTCACAGCGCACGGGTTGCCCAGGCGGCATTACTGGGCGCACACCTCACTCCAGCGCCACCTTGGCGGGCTTGCGCTGGAACAGTGCATCGCTGCCTCCGCGCTTGCGCTCCGCTGCCAGGCGTGCGGCATTGAGGGCGCAGAAGGGCAGGTTGACGGCGTGGAAGCAGGCCAGGAACTTGGGCAGGGAGGGGCCCAGAGGCAGCTGCACAGCCGGGGGAGGTGGCGACGTGCTGAGGGGCAGGGAGGGAAACAAACACCCACAAACAGTGGGGCCCACCTGAGGTGGAAATCTGGGTTCTGACAAGCACTGGCATAACATCAGGGGGCAATTGGCTGCTTCACTTCCCCAATGTGTTCTCACAGGGAAGACGCCCTACCCTTACCTGCACCAGCAGAGTGGTCTGTGTGGCGCACTGGACCAAAGCGGAGCGCAGGTGGGGGTGCAGGCGGGAGAAGGGACCAGCCCCGCGTCGCTCAAGCCAGCGTTCAGCCAGCAGTGCGCCGGTCTGGATAGCACCCCACACCAGCCAGGTCCTGCGTTGCAGTTGAGTTGGGTCAGACGGCGGCTAAGAAAAGCGCAGCGCTGAATTCAGGGACGGATGCTCAGATGCATTGCCAGAATACAGCAATGCCAAGTAGAGAACAGGTGCGCCCAGTCCCAATACCTCAAAAGCACTACTGCACCAACAACTGCACCAGGAGAATGGCCCTGCACTTGCCTGTAGGTGCCGTGCAGAAGAGCAGAAACGCCCACGGTGGCAGCCATCGCCGTCGCTGAACCGCCCAGAGGGACATATACGTAGTTGCACAGCCAGCGGTACCAGCTGCACGGCACAAGGATGGGCGGTGTTGTCGGAGCGGCAGTGGCAGATCCCAGCACAGTCAGTTGATGGGCCTGGTGGCATGTATAGCTGGCTGTCTGGGAGCCGCTGTAGCAAGTGTCGCTGCTGGACGGCAGCAGATCAGCTTCTGCAGCACTGAAGTTTGCAGCATGGTGTGACAGCCAGCAGCAGGCGCTCCCCACCTGACGTGGAAGTTGCGCCAGAAGGTGCGGGGCGTGGTGCTGGAGTGAAGCAAGCCAACAGGCGCCTCATCCACGGTTGAAATGCCAAGCACAGAAGAGGACAGGCGGGCAAAGGCCCAGGGGACTGTGGGAAGCAATATACGCATTGACAACGATAAGCAACAGCAATCGGATGCACTGGGATTGTGGAGGAATATAGGAGAGGGGGCGGGCATCGACGCGTTGGCACAGCTTAGTCAGATGTAAGAAAGCAGCCGCACAGAGACGCTCAGGTTTCCGGGCAATTTCAACGCACCGTAGTTCTGGGCAAAGAGGGCAGTCAGCACGCAGTAGCCCACAGCCCAGGCCTGCCAGGGCTGCTGCGCCAGCAGGATGTGCACGGCGCCATCGGCAAAAAAAGTGCGGCGCAGCAGCTCCGCAAACACCACAAACCCTGCCATTCGTGCAAGCTCCCAACGCAGGGTGCTAGCTGCAAGTCATACAGCACAAAGAGAAATGCGAAAGTGTTGCGTGTTCAGCCATTCAGTTTGATCTTCCAGCCAGCAACTCACCCACATAGCACCAGCTGCAAGCCTGTGCAGGAAGGATGAAACTCCTACAGCACACCTCATGTGCCCACATGCCATTCCCTTCAAGTTTTGTGTGGCGGAATGCCAGTACCCCATTACCTGCCAACGAGTGCATGGTGGTCTTGTGGCCGGCAGACACGGCAGCAGCCTGTTGGTAGTAGTCAGCCGCCGGGATCAGAGGCCCCACCAGGAAGGTGGGCACGTGCAGCATGTAGGAGAAGAAAGCAGGCCAGGTGGCGCTGGTTAGGCCTGCGGTGCTGACGGCGTGGACCTTGGCGGGGCTGTCTGCAGAAGGGCGACATGGGTGGGGATTGCACAGTGCATGCATGGTAGGGCAGGTTGATTTGGTGTGCGGCATGGCATTTGCTTGAATGCTGGTTAGCATGAGGATGACGCATGCATGACCATCCAGCAATACCTGCATGCACTTTGCTCTGTCGCTCGGCCCCAGGCCCAGGCAAGACATACCTGCCAGCACCCAACAGTTGTTCCACAAACCACCTACCTCACTCAACAACCAACTCAACAGTCAGTGCAAATAAAAACGGGGATGTTCCAGCGGGCGCGGCAGCCTGTACCTGGGCCGTCAAAGGCAGTGAAGCTGTGGAAGGCGGCAATTGTGGCGAGGCGAGGCTGGGTGGTGGAGGTGGTGGAGGATCCCATTGCGGCGATGCGCGGAGACTCCCCATCAGGGCTGAAAGCTCGCTGCACGGTGGTCGGGCGGGTGGCCTCAAGCACACGCCCGCTGAGCGTATCCAAGGCCCAGCTGCAGGGGCAAGCAGGTAGCAGGAAGTTTGTTACAGTGCTTGGTGGTCCGCAGCAGCAGCACCCACAAGCGCACTTTGCTGGCTGGCGTCACTGCAGCCACTTCCTCCCAACTATATCACCACGCTGCGACAATTCTGGAGCAGGAACCAAGGCCTGTCAGCAAAACCTTGCAGCAGCTTACCTAACAAAGCGCATGGCAGTGTAGCGGAAGGTGATTCCGACAGTGAAGTGGATGGGGGCCACGCCATGAAATTTATCCAACGCCTGGGCCAACGGCAGTAAGGCACTGCCACCACCCAGAACTTGATCACACCAGTACAAGGCGTCTGCACCCTCACTGACATTGTTCAGCAGCACCGCTGTGGCGGCATATACCCAGACCAGGCCACAAGCCAGCCCCATGCGAAGGCGTAGCGCTTGGGCAGCAGTCACCAGCAGGCGGCCGATGAACATGAAGGCCAGCGGCCACGCGGCTGCACCTCCATGCAAACCAATGGCCAGCGCTGTGCCCACCAGCGCATTGCCATCATGAAAGATAGCGAGCTGGGCGTTGGGGCCAATGCTCTTACGGCTGCCAAGCCTGCAGCAGGGCGTGCGCTGGAGAAGGCTGGCCGCCAGCGGGTGGTCGGTAGGCAGTGCATGCACTGCTTAGCTAGCCAGCCCTGCTGACCCCACTCTTCACCTTATTTGCAGCAGCAGCCATTCCATGGATTCTGGCTCACCTGACGATGCCAGCCACGACTGCACAGCAGAAGAGCTGCACAGCCAGCAGGGTGTGCACCCAGCTTTCAAAGCGCACCAGGGCAAACGAGCCATCTCGGGATGTGCCAGAAGGGCCCTGCTTCAGGAGCGGCAGCAGGCCGAGGCCGAGCGCGGCACCTGCGCTCATGGCGCAAAATGCCAGCCCCAGAGTTGCCTTGTTGAACGGCATAGCGGAAATAAAATGCGTAAAAGGCAGAGACGAGTCCTGATAAGCCGGGAGTGGTCCGGAGGAAAGCTTGAATCGGCTTGCACATTTTGAATTGAGTCGCATGGCCTCCTTCAAACACCTTCAACAAGGCTCCTCGATGCTAAGATACAACTCAGAAAAACTACACCGCAGCAATCCGCCATCTCTGCCGCCCGTCAGGCCGGCCAGCTGAGGCCACACCTGCGACGCTCTCACCGCCGCAAGTAGGGCCTAGAGCACCCACCAATGTACTCGCAGCCAAGCATTCTGCAAAACAGCAAATGTAGATATGAGAATTTTTGTTGGTCAGTCCTGCTCAGCTGAAACTCAGGGGCATCAGGATCTGCGAAGCTGCAGCCCTGCACAGGGCAGCATGATTCTGGTCACTGCCAATGCCCGTGTAAGCACGCTGCTGACCTCAGTCATCTCGGGAGCAGCGGCGAAAAAACATCCCTCCTTGTTTGTGTGAAGCAATACCACTCGGTTACCAGCTGATACATTGTTTCATAATCACTGTCAACATAAACGAGGTAGGAGAGCAGCGAATGCACAACAGACGCGATACATGTGTTGCTTGCACTGTGGCAGCGCAGCCGAGGTGCGCCGTGGCAGTTGAGCCATGTCAAGGTGGTAAGCCATGCAAGTAAGCCGCAAGTGGCGGCATCACACAGAACAGTCAGCAGTTGCTGCGTCTTGGGTGCGCAGTATGGAGACCTGCGGCGTCACGCCCTGCGCTGGCTTTTTGGCGTCCTGGTTGGGCTTGATGCAACCAAAACACAAGAGTACCAATACAACCGGCAGCATAATCAGGAAAAGGGGAAGGATCAAGGGCAGCAACAGAATCGTGAGCCAGCCATTCGCCTTGCTCTCGTCATTTGCTTGCTGGTCCTGCTGTTTGCCGCCATTAGGGGACGTTGCCTCCCAAGCTGCCGCATTCCGCCGAGAGGGCGTGGCTGCTGCTGCCGCTCCCAGGCGGCTGGGCTTCGTTTGCAGCGCTTGTGGCTTCATGTTGATGCCGCTGGAAGAAGAAACATTTGGCATGTCCACAGCAACATGCGGGCGTGGTGGGGCTGCGGGCCGGCCTTGCAGCGGCGGTGGTGGCGGGGCTGCGGGCCAGCTTTGCAGCGGCGACGGCGGTGGCGGGGCTGTGCGCGCAGCAGCACCAGCAGACGGGTTCAGATTGGGTGTTAAGGTGTAGGGTATGGGGTCCTGCGGAGCGAGGTGCGAAGTGTGTGGGGTCCCCCTCTAGTTCCAAGCAACGCTTGCAGCAAGCTACCACGTGCAATACGCTCCTATAACGAACGCTGCGCCCCTACTAACCTTCCTCCATACCGCCCCGTCTGGCAGTCTGCTCGGCCCAACTCCCATTTCGGAACTACGCTGCTGTTGTGTCGGTGAAGCACCGTTTTTGCAGCGGTGTGCAAAGCTTGCATGCGAAACCTAATAAAAACCTACCCTGCCGCACAAGATCTGCAATCTGCAAGGAGGCAATACTGACCGAGTGTCACAGCCAACCGCCTCCACCAGCGGAAGCCAACCAGCCAGCAGGATGTCTGGCATGTTTCCTGATGCACGTGTCTGTCTCAGCACAATTTCACATTTGTTTGGAGTATCAGTCTACTTGAAGTCATCATCACTGTCATCAGACAGACCTTGCATCGCCCGCTGCACGGCTGCCACCAGTGTCGGCACCTGCTTGGCGGCAGCGCTACATCCCACCACCCGCCGCTGCTGCTGCTGCTGCTTGGGCAGCGCCAGGCCGTCGGCTTGTGCTTGCACTGAAGTGGATGCATTCTCTTTTGCTGCTGGTCTTAGTGGCTCCAACGCCTGCTGCCGCCGCTGCCCCTGTAGTGGCTGGAGAGCTGCACGCTGCAGCTGCTTGGCAACAGGCAGTACATGCGACGCAGCAGCTGCACCAAGAGCCGCAACACTTGATGCTGCTGCTGTTGCTTCTGCTGCTGTTGAATTATCCACAAAGCGGGCTCCATGCGCCGCCCCAACGCCACCTGAGCCTGGCGCTGGCAGATGCCGCTGCGGCCGTGCGCCGCGTGCCTGCTGAGCCTGCTGCGCTGCCTTGGGCAGGGGCACCAGGGGCGGCTCTGGTTCCACCATCCGCCCATCCACCTCTAAGCTGAACACGAAGGCCACGTGTTCGTCCCCTATCTGCCGCAGAACCTGGTCCGGTACGGTGGCAGTACTGCTGTGGTGGCCCCACAGTCGCAGCTGCTCCTCCCCCGGTTTGCCTACCTGCGGGGAAGGGGGTAATGGTGTTGGGCTCTGCTGTGAGATGCAAGGATGTCTGGAAGCAGTTTGAAGGGGCCAGTTCAGATGAATGGCTGGTGCGCCAGTTGTAAGTGCTGTTGGACCCCCTCCCATGTGCCATGCAGGCCACTGGCGTCATAGACAGCAGCAGCAGCAGCAAGTGCAAGAACCAGGGGACAATGAAAAATGCCTGTCATGTTGTGTATTGAGTAAAGGTGGTGGGCGGGTGCACCAAGGCAAGCAGCACACGGCTTGGCTGATGGCCATTCAGGTAGCAGCGCTGGCCGCCATGTGTCAGTGTCCGCGCTTGTGTTGATGCTATTCTATCACAGCCTGCCACCCACCTAAACTGTCCAGGCACACTATACCATCCGCAACTGAAATGGAGCAGAGGAGCACATTGAATCAGGCTCATTGATGCTTCCGGCGCACCCACCTGCTGGTTGTGGATCGTGATATGCTCACGCTCCATAACCGTGGTGGGTATCGCGAGCACCCGCTGCTGCCCTGCTGGCTGAACCGCCTGCCCTCTGGCGTTATCGCCGCCAGCAGCAGCTACAGATGCTGCAGCAGGCTGCCGCTCAACATGCGCCTGCTGCTGCTGTTGCAAGGGCGGGAATGGCTGGGCAGGGCCCTGCCCACGCTGCTGCTCCTGCTCCTCCAGCTGTTCAGTGCCACAAGGTGGAGCCACGCCCACAGGTCCAACATCAGCTGGACCCCCACTGCCCCCATCTGAGCTCCAGCCCTCGCTTTCCTCCCCGGGGCTGCCGCCTTTTCTTTGCCCAGGCATGACAGGGCTTTCCTTGTGCCTCCTTGCCGCAGCAACTGTCTCCCCCTCCTCCTCCTCCTCTTCGCTGTCTGGACTTATTATCTCACCATCACTCCCGTCACCACATGCGCCGCCGCTGCTGCGTTCAGCCACTGGCCAGCTCTCCCACTCCTCCTCGCTCTCCTCCATTTCACCTTCCTCTCCATCAGAGCCGCCGTCACCGCTGCTCCACCCACCCCGCCGCCGCCGCTGCTGTTGGTGCCGCCGCTGGTGAGAAGGCCGCTGCCGCTTGTGCCCGCTGGAAGGTCCTCCGCCGGCCCCACCGCGACCACCACCTCCCGCTCCCTTGCCACGCCCTTTCTTCTGCTTCCCGCCCCCGCGGCCTTGGGGCCCTCCTGCCGCAGCCGGTGGCCTTTCCAGGCACATTGAGTCAAAGGTGCTGGACAGGGCATCAGGCTCGTAAGAGAACAAGTCCCTCAGCTCATCCATGGACATGAGGTTGGGACCCGCAGACTTGCCCCCCGCCTTGCTGTCCACAACCTGCACAACAGGCACAGCATGCACAGCGTACAGCGACGTGAAGGGTGCAGGAGCGGGAAGAAGAGGCTGGTAAAGCACTGGAGAAGGAATGCATTCACACCCATATGTTGGCGAACAGGGCCGTGCGCGTACAGCTGACTGTGCGGGTGCACAGTAGGCAAGCGATATGGTAAAGCCACGGCACTCCAACATGACCAAGCTGAGAACTGCAACACATTGGGCATGGACTGACCGTCAGTACCACGGTCCCGCACCTGCTGCAGCCCCTCCTTGCTGAGCTGGCGCTGGTACACCTTCTCCTCAATGCTGCCTGCAGGGGGGGCAGCGATGCGCTGAGTCAGGTTGGGGGTGTTGCGAAGCAGGCCAAAGGTACAACAGCAAGATGTGCTTACACTAGAGCACTACATGACCGCCTGCTTGCCTGCTTTCCCAAGGGCTTTCCCCTCCAGCAAAGGCTCAGTCTTAGAGCAACCTGCTCACTAAGCAGGGTGCTGCCACAAGCCAGCAACATGGCAGGAAGACAGAGCCAGACAACCACCCATCCACAACTGCCGCTCTGGCCAGTCAACAGCCAACAGCAGATGCTACAGGCGATGTGGTGGCTCTGACTTAGGCATTGTTGCTGATGTGGCACGCACAGTGTTGTGTGAGATGACCGGGCAGAAATGCTGGGCCCAGAGGTACCTCCCACCTGCCGCCATGAACCTGTAGACGTACACCTTCTTCTGCTGCCCGTCACGCCACACCCGCGCCGCCGCCTGCTTGTCGTCGGCCGGGTTCCAGCTGGGGTCTGCAGGGAGAGTGAGAGAATGGGGGGTAGTGCCGTGCAGTGCAGGTGCTTCATGTGGGTGCTGGTCTGGATGGGGGATAGGGGGTGGGGTGGGGTGGGGGTGGTGGGCCCGTCCATAAGCAAGCTCTCATGACAGCATGCATCCAGGATGACCCCATCCCTGCCAGTGCCGGATCGTCCAGGTTGTCTGCACTCACCAAACAGCACCAGGCGGTTGGCACCAATCAGGTTCAGCCCACACCCGCCAGCCTGCACGCAGGAACATGGGGCGGGCGCACCATCGGCACGGGACCAGTTGCAAGAGGCTGCGGCCAATGCAGTTTGCCTGCTGGGCACACACCCGCAGCTGCTCCGGGCACATGCCCCACTGCAGAGCTACCATGCGCTGCCTGTCGCTGCAAGAACTGTGCTGCTTGGGTGGCTCGCCTTGGAGGAGAGCAAAAAGGCAAACTGGTTTTGTGAGGCATCATTGAAGTCTTTGACCTGCAGTACGTGTCAGCAACCAATTTGCCGGTGCCGGCTGAGTAAGAAAGCGGTGGTAAGCAGCACGCCTCAGTCGGCAGCAGAGAGGGGCAGCTGCATGAGCGCTAGGCAATCGGCACTGCTGGGCAGCGGGGGAAGGGGGGGCACGAACCAGCTTGTTTCGCTTCTTGATTGTGGTGGTGCCATCCAGACGCACAAAGGGGTAGCTGCGGTCCCGGCATAGCTGCAGGGCAAGGAGGGAGGGAGGTTCATGATATCCTCACACACCACGCTCCATCTACACTAGTACTCAAAGTAAAACCCCTTCAAGCATCTGCCCTGTTGTGGGATGCTTGGCGAGCAAGCTTGACTACCACCTCCTCCACCTTCCCTCCTGCCTAACCCACTATGAGTGGTGGCTTCAATGTGGTCAGATTCCGCATGAAAATCACAATCTGTCCACCAGCACTTGGCCCCAACAACCCATGGCGCACCCTTCCTCCCCCTCCCACCTGCGCCACCAGGTCGAGCGTTTGTGTGTAGTTTGACACCACGACGATGCGGTCGCGTGTGCAGCTCCTCAGCAACTCCAGCATGCCCGCCAGCACAGCAAACTTGCCGCTCAAAACCTCCCAGCCTGGACGGTGGGAGTTGGTGGTAATGGGTGGGAGAGTGGGTGCTTGGGTGAATTATGGGGGCGACAGCGGGGGGTGGTTGACTGGAGGGTTACAAGTTTAATGGCAGAGGACTGATGCCGCGGGGCCAAGCCGCCACCCACCCGCTTTGAAGCCGCTGCGAGCGCGCCCGCCCTGGAACCAGTCCTCTGGAAAGAAGGAGGCGCAGCCCTCAAAGCCCTCCGCCTCCTTGCTGGGCCCCTTGCCCTCATCGCTCTTGGCGTTGCTGCATGCGGGGGTGCGAGGGGAGGGGGGGAGAGGTGTAAGCGGGCGGGCGGCGGGGGCAGGTTGCAGGTGTGGTGGGACGTGTGCAGAGGTCTGCACACATGGCTCCTGAAGGTTAGTGGGGATGCAACTGCAGTGCGGGGGGGCTGTTTCTCTGAGCGTGTGCACGCCACTGGGGAGGAGAGCGTGTGCCCAGACCCTGTTGTCAAGAGTGTAGCATAACAGCTTCCAGCCGCCTTGTTCAGGCTTGCAGCTTGAAACCCATACAGGCACCCACGCATCCCACCTGTGCAGCGCATCCCAGATGAGCTTGGGGTGGTTGAGCAGCTTACGCAGGGATGTGATGGCGGACAGCACGCGTGCAGCCTTTTGTGTGGCAAACAGCGCGGCAGCGGCCTTGGACTCCAGAAAGTGGCAGTACAGCGAGCGCTGCAGGGCCGTCATGCGGCAGCACACAATCGTCACAACCTGCACGGCATGTGGGGGCCCGAGTTGAGGGGGTGGGGTGGGTGTCAACTATCCATTGGCAGGAAGGGAAGGCGGGCAACGTGGTTGGGCATGGGGGGTCTTGCCCTCGCCAAATCCCCTAAGCCCAGATTTAAAGTCCCACAGTGCCGCTATTTGGCCATACCACTGCTGCGGTCGCAGCCGCCACCTGCCGGACCGATCCCCCTTTTCCGAACCCAACCCAACTCACCTTTGGCGGCAGGTGTTGTGAGAGCAGCGTGTTTGTGCGCCTCAGTATAAACTGGTTGACCAGGGCTGACAGCTCGGCGGTGCGCTCCTGGCACACGTGCACCTCACCCTCGCTGGCATCTGCACAGTACATATGCAAGGGTTCATTCGAGCCTTTAGACCCAACTGACCTTTGGATCCGCACAACACAGGTGGAGTTGATTTCAACAGCAACTGTTTGGTAGCAGCCAACGTAGGTGGAGTTCATGCGGGGGGATGAGTCCAGGTCTATTGCGCCCAACAGTGTCGCAAGCCGGGACGGGCCCCAGTGCCGCACCTGGCTCCCTGCCCGCCAGGATTGGCGCCTCAAAGTGCCGCCTGAACTGGGCAGGTGAGCCCAGCACACCCGGGTTGCAGAAACTGACCATGGCTGCGACAGGATGCATAGTGCGTGTTTCCGGTTGGTTGATTGGTGTGGGCATCAGTGCGCCCATGGGATAGTTCAAGCAGCATGGATGCACAACCACTAGCCACCCAGCAAGCCAGCAACGATTTGTTTCTCCTTCCCCTCACCGTAGAACTCGTCCAGCCTGTTCTGCAGGGGTGTGCCACTCAGCAGCACGCGGCGGCGGCAGGCCAGCCCCCCCAGCGCACGGTTGGTCAGGGTGGCGTCGTTCTTCAGGCGATGGGCCTGCAGCGCACCCAACAAGGGGGGGGGAGGAGGGGGGGGGGGGTGTCGGAGGGTGGGATGGGGCGGGGCTTGCCCACCGCCTGTTTGTTCCTCCCACCTTGCCCCAGCCTGCCCATCATCACATGAGAATCCCCACACCATAGCACCCCAATACCATCACCCACTCTTGTGGCGCAAACACGCACAGGCAGCACCAAGTTCCCCGTCACCCCACACGCGTCCCACCTCGTCACAAATGAGCAGGTCGCAGGTCCCCTGGTCCGCAAAACGCTGGGCGTGTAGCCTGAAGGTCTCGTAGCTCACGATCATCACCTGTGGGGTGTGGGGGCCCACAGTATATTGCTTGTGTGTGCATAGGGTTGTAGATGTGAGGAGGGGAGAGTAAGGCTTGCATTGTAGTATGCCGCGAGGTCACAAGTAGTGGAGAGTCTAGCTCGTCCCATGCATTGTGAGCAGTGCCCCAATGGGAATTGCTGAAGAAAGGCCAGCAGTGCATGAAGAGTGGAGGCAGTACCAATGCCTGCCGGTCTTCATGCACAGCTGTCACGAGCTGTCACCACCATAAGTCACCATTCCCCAACCACTTGCAACTAGATGTCCAACAGTCGCAGGGCTGTGCTTCATGCAAAAGCGGGGGGTGGGAAGGGCAGCCCACCTGGTATGGGTTGCGTGGGGACAGGAACTGTGAGATGGAGGCGAGGGCTTCGTCACGGGAGCTCTCACACAGCGGCAGGGTGCGCACCTGCCCCTTGAGCCACTTCTGGCACTCGCTGTCCCAATTGCTGCAAGATTGCAAGAAATCGAGGTGGGGCAGGGCAGAAAAGCATGGAATGACATGAGTTTGTGGCCTGCGATGTGTGCTCGCAGCGACTGGCACCCTCCCAACTGGCCAGCAGCAGCAGCAGCAGCAGCGCGGACGGGCACTGAGTCTTGGCAGCAGTTTGGGGTTAGTTTGCAAGGGTGCCGCTCACCCCACTAAGGACGTGGGGCAGCAGATGATGACCCGGCGCGCAATGGGGTCACCCCCCAGCAGCGGGTGGCCCCTGGCGGTGAGCAGCGTCCACAGCAGGCTAATGCCCTGGAGAGTCTTGCCCTGCATCAGGCACAATGGGACACCAACCGAACAATAGTAGCGCGCAATGTCACTGATGACAGGCCGCAGATACGTGCGAGTCTGGTGCAACAGACCCTTTAGGCTGAAAGCCATGCCCTGCCCTGCGATGGTGCAACTATTCAGCAACGGGAGCCCCTGTGCAAGCCACCGCTGCCAGTCAAGCAACCATGCCACAGCAGCATAGGCTTGCTGGCATTCAGATTCGCCCAGCCGGCACTGCTGTTGCATAGTGCCCTTGCCACCCACCAGTCCCATGTCGTCAGCAAGGATGCAGCCTGTTGTTGCACGTACACGTCATAGGCAACACATCGAACAAAAGGAAGGGGAAGATTCAGGTTGACAGTAGGACAAGGGATCAGAGTAATGGGGTAGGTTGTGTCCATCATAGCTGCTGAACCACGCAGGCACGCGAGCCCCCAAGAGCTGGCAAGCAGCTGATGTTGCCAACTTCAGGCCCTCTATGCACCCACCCACCTCGGCCCTCAAAGGACCGCAACCCGGTGACGCACTCAAACATGAACTGCACACCCTCCCGCTGGTGGGGACGCAGGAACTGCAGTGTTTGGGGCAGCGTTGTGTAAGCGGCCATATGGGCATGTGCGCATGTGCGCAGAAAGGTCATGTGGGATAAACTGCGTGACAAAGAGCTTTGGTGGTTGGTAGTGTGGGTCAATGCCATGCTTCATGTACTAGAGGCACGGGGCATCCTGTGTGCACACCCCAGTGGCGCCGCCAAACCAGGAACTCCACATAACTGGTCAGCCTTCTCCTCAGCTCGGCTCAGCCCAGGATCAACCTGTTGAAAGCCTAGCACAGCCTGACATCTCCAGCACACCAGAACTCAAACCTTACACAGACTGAAACCTAGCGCAACCCCCCTGGCCGCACCTGTGTCAGCATGTCGTCCACCCGCACAGCCTCTCCCTCCGCCCCAGCTGGCGGCTCCCAAATTATGAGCGGCTCCACCCCTGGGGGCAGCACCACCGCATGTTCTGCAGCCGCAGCCGCCCCCAGCCCCGCTGTGCCACCCGACGCATCCACGTCAAGCAGCGGCTCCACCTCCCTTGGAGGAACCTTGAGCTTGAGGGGCACAAACTTGCCGCCGCCCCAAGGCACAAAGGCTTTGCGCGCTGCAAGCTTGCGTTTGAGTGCCTGCAGTAGAAAGGCAAGCCGAGCAATTAGGCATGCAGGCATGTACATGGTAAGGGCAGGCATAACTGGCAAATGCTGCATGGGAGTTCTAATAAGCAAAGAGTCACACAGAAATAATGCACACCCCCCAACATTGGCGTAATGGGTTGAAAAAGGCAAGCAGCTGCAACGACAGCAGCACGAGTTGGCTGCGCTACGAGCCCACCTCCGACATGGCAGGCGCATTTGGGTGAGGCGATTTGAAGGGCTGCCGCAGCACCACGGCTGCCTGCTGCACGGTCAAACCCAGTCTTGGCAGGAGCGGTTGGCGCTGCAGGGACAACCGTGCACCGCTTACTAAGGCTCTAATGTTCTGACGGCGCAGCTCCTCAGGATTGACGACTGCCTCCTTGCCGCCACCGCTGTCGCCATCGCCACCGCCATGCTCCTTATCAGCAGCGGCATTCTCGCCACTTTCTGCTGAACCATCGGTCATCTCACCGCTGCCGCCGTCGCTCATGCAGGACGGCTCCGAGTCCGAGGGCTCCGAGTCCGAGGGCTCCGAACCACTGGGGCCCTCGTCACTTCTCTCCCAGGCCGAGCCTGCCATGCTTCCTGAATGTCTACACTGCCGTTAATAGAGCTCAAAGGTCCTTGTAAGAACCAGGCGTGTTGCACAGGAATCATGAGCGAGCCATGAAGTGATCGAGCAGGCCTTGTCCGTGGCAAAACTGTTCAAACTTAACAACTTGCTGAGGGCCGGGATTGCAGAGCGCCGCGTTTGAGCAGCCGCCTGTCTTCATCTGCGGCCCCCTACGCGTACTAATTGTACTGCAGAAACTGGGCTCACGCTTATCCCTGCTAGCCTTGTGCAGCGGCGTATGCACGATCGGCACATTCTGCAGTCATGACGGGAGCCCCCCCTTGGGGCACGAACGGAGCGCCTGGCCCTGCCGCGTCACGCCGTTCCAGGCGGTCTCAACAGTTGACAAGGCAGCAGCGCCTCGTGATATCTGTAGTGGCTGCAGCACTTGGCCTGCTCTTTGCTTGGGTGGTGCAAGGCGGCGGGCGGCACCATCGCCCACCGACGCGGGTGGTTCAAGAGGGGCCGCTCTTGGATGCTAGCCAGGCTGGCGGGCAGCAAATACATGGCCTGCCCAAAGCTGTGCTTGCTGCACAGGTGGCGGAGCAGTTCGTCTCAATTCAGCGCAGCGCCAGCAAAGCAGACAGCGGCGGCACAGTTGACACCAACGCAGGACACGAGGAAGGAGCCCAACAAACGCAAGCCATGCAGCATTCGCAGCAGCAGCAGCAGCAGCAGGCACAATCCAAAGGCCAGCAGCAACAGCAGCAGCCTGCAGTGGAGCAGGAAATGCAGCAAGCTGTGCAGCAGCAGGCAGCGGCGCAGTTACCAGGTATGGAGGATGAGCGCGACTGGTTCAATCGGCTGAGCCCAGAGGCTTGCACGTGAGTGGGAGTGGTGCTGGGCATGAGGTGGTGGTGGGAATCAAAATATCGCTATATTTATGTGAGGCCGGCAATGGGAGTGGTAAGACCTATAAGGGTCCTGGGTGAAGGCAAGCTGCTCCATCACATGATGAAGCGGCCTGTTGAAGACTGTGGGCAGTTGCTGCGCTTGAGCCCTGCTTGCCTGATTTTGGTGGATGCTAGCTTAGCTGCGCCTTGCACCCTCTTGACCTTCCCTTACTGTTTGCCTACCATGCGCTTGATCTTGGCCTGGCCCACTCCCAACCCTCTGCCATTCAGTGCCTGCCCCCACATGCTGCCTGCCTACCTCGCAGTCGTGCCGAGCATTTGCGCGTGTGCTCTCACCGCGGGCGGGTGGCGGTGGACGGCGTCCCACACGGCTCCCTTTCCGCCTACTCCGTGCTGCACAAGGGCGGCGTCAGCTGCTACGACATCGACTTTGTGCAGACACGGGACGGACAGCTGGTGGCTAGCCACCCAGAAGACTTGGCAATGGTAGTAGCGGCGGCAGGGCCCAATGGTTCGGCTGCTGCACAGGGGCAGGGGCGCCAGGGTGCACAGAGCCTGGGTCAGTGGAGCCTAGCAGAGCTGCGAGCGGCTGGGGCCAACGAGGAGCGATTTCCCACAGCGGATGCGCTTATTAAGGTCGGTTGGTGATGATGTCGTACCTGGTACATCAACTATACCAGGGAGCTACCACCAAAGCTTACAGCGCCCACTCCAGCTTGTGACGCAGGTGTTTGCGGCTCTGCTGGAGCAGTCCGGGCTGCTGTGGAGGCCCAAGCCGGGGCAGGGGCAGCATCAGCCTGACTATGAGCAGTGAGTGAGGGGGCAGAATGCACCTGGTGGCGGCAATGGATGGGCGCCTGACCGCTTTTCCATGCTAGCATGTCTCATTTATGTTGTCCGGTGACGCCTTGTCCTTGTGTTGCGGTCTTCTTCACAGGCTGCCGGTGCTGCTGATGGACCTGAAAACCGAGGCATTCAACGCTGACACAATAAACTCTGTGGCGGCAGCAGCACAGGCAGGCAAGTTGGGCGGGCTGGCGAAAAATGAGAAGCAGCGCTGGGCGTGTCAGGGCAGCACCCGCCAGCAGTCGACGGGCTTGGCCAACAAGGGGTTGCCAGCAATAGGCAGCAGGGGCACGGTTGGTAGCTCGTGCTACCAGCCTTTCATGCAGCGCAGCTTGTTTGCAGCCACTACTTCCGCCTTGCCTACCTGATTCAGCCCCCTCCAGCCGGCGTTTCCCACTAAGTGGCTGCCTGGCTGCCTGCCTCCATGCCACCTGCCCTTCCTCACGAGGCTCCCGTGTTGACTGGTACGTGTCTGCCCTTTCTGACGGGGACACCCACGCACCTGCCTGCCTGCCTGCCTGCAGTGGATGCTGAGGCTCACGTGGCTCTCTTTGTCGCCACTACACAGCAGCTGGCCCTGGTGCACAACCAGACACGATGGGGCGGGCCGCTGATAGGCGCTTACATGGTAGGTGGCGGTGTGAATATGTTTGTCGGGCTTGGCGGCTTTGACAGTTGTAGGGGTTTCAAACAACAGCTGATGGCAGGGATGGTGCAAAGATGGCGTAGTTCAAGTTGACCCACTTCCCACGTTTCCCCCGCTGACAGTCCACCAACTAGTGCCTCCAATTTTCTGAGCGGAGCAATCCCACCTGACTGCCTGGCTCCCGCATCCTCTGCTGCCACCACCGCCCACAGGATCAAGACAACCCCAACCCGCCTGTGACTCCGGAAGCTCTGGAGCCTTTTGCTTTGCTGGGTCCTTCAATCAAGGTAAGTAGCAGCAGCATTTCAGCTAGATATCCAGTAAGCATTTATCGGGCTCGTATCGCAGTCTGACTTGGACGATTCTAATAGGCAAATACTCAGCCGTGAGTTCAGCAGGCTGGACCAAAGTGGCCTTCCACGACGTGCCCTCCTACTCAGCTGCCCAGCACCCAATCTGCCACTTAGCACTTTGCTGCCATCTTGCGGCGGGCAGGACGAGCCCTCACAACCACGCAACTCCTCAACACGCACACTGACATTGCACCACCAGGCTATTGTGCAATGCAGATGGCTGACAGCTTCTTTGCAGCAGCAGCGCAGCTGGGCAAGCCGGTACTGGCCTGGACCGTGGACACCCCTCAAGAGCTGCACAGAGCTTTGGAGGCCAACCTGAATGCCGTGATATCCAACTGCCCATTGGCGGTGCGTGGCGTGCTGCTTGACTGGCGCGACCGGTGCACCGAGCTTCAGGGCCGGCTCAAGGAGCGGCGGCAGCACAAGCGGCAACATCGACGTGCGTTGCAGGTGCAGCAGGGCGCTGGGCAGCTAGATGCAGCATCGCAACTGCCCAATAGGAGGACAGGGAATGGAGAGTAGCCTGAAATGCTGGAGTGCCGCTGTGTTTTCTGCGGGTGTGAAGCATAGCATGCTGCTGTGGCCAGCACGGAAGCTGCCAACCACTCACCCCTGTGAATGCCCCATTGAGCGTCACTACAGTGATCACAGTGCGTGACATCACAAAAAGGGCCCCCAGGCCTGCCTGGGTCAATGAACTTTAATGAACTAACAATCAAAGGTGTGGAGGAGGGAATGGCATGGCAAAAGGCCTGACAGAACAGAAACAGCAGTACGAGGAAGCATGTTTTCAAAAGGAGAGGAATTGTAGAGGGTTCTCGAAGAGGGCTACATGGAGCTTGTTGGTGATGTATCAAGTACAGAACCACTTCTGGAACGAGATTGTTATTAAGCATGTTGATTGGAAGCCAGCCCGGCAGGCACAAGCTGGTGGACAGATGCTGCCCTGCCGGGACATACAAAAGCAAACATGCACCGACAAACACGCTGACAATGGGGCACGACCACAAGGGCTGGCCTGACAGCCAGAGGCTCCAGGGCTGGCCCTGGGGAGCTCTGGGGCAGCCGCATGCGCTGGCCACCAAGGCGGAGCCGAGAGAGAGAGCAGCATGGCTCACACGTCTTTGGTCTTGGGCTTGCCGCCCCACAATGCAATGCGCACCATTTGGGACAGCCAGTAAGCGTTCAGGGCGTTGAGGGAGATGCACATCACCCTGCACAAGGCACACCAATGCACACAGCACAAGGATAGGTGAGGCTGCAGCGCTCAACCTGACGGGTGCTGCGCAATTGCGCCAACTACGGCGAAACACCAAACACAGCTATAACCATGCCACTGGTAAACTTGAAAGCCAGCGCACAAGCAACCAGCGCGAGCAGATTGCCCTTTTCGGTTCTATTGGCAGCAGCCCACGTGCCTGATGGTCCAGATGGCAGCCGCTGGCAGAGCGGGTGTGGCCGACTGCAGCTGCACAGCGCTGTCCTGCCAAAACACTATCGTCATGACTGCATGTGGGGCAGAGCAACATCAGGCTTGCGATCAATGCAAAGGAAGGCAGGTCACGCGAGGAGGAAAGGACAAAAGAGGAGCCCCAACAAGCCCCCCTAAGGCCGGGCGATTGGCGCTGCACCCGCAGCACGCATGACTGTTGCAACTGCCCGGCATTCAAGTACAGCATTGCGTACTGCTGCAGGGGGAATTGTGATTGGAATTGCACAGCTGACCAATGCCTAAGCAGAGGAGCATGTGCTGACTGCTGTACATAGCGAAGGAGCATCTGAACAGTGACCGTGCAATCAGCGGCCACTCACTTGTGCCCCACACATTGCGGCAGGCGCAGAACACCAGCATGAATGCCACATTGACCAGCAGCATGCCGCGCGTGCTGCCCAGCCCCGCCTTCAGCATCAGCCAGCGCAAATACAGCAGCGGGGTGCTCAGCTCCCACATCAGAAAGGCGGCGCCTGAAAGGCCAGAAAGGAGGGCAAACGGAGGCAGATGAACGAAGCAGGCATGCTGGGGCCTAGACACAAGGGGAAGGGAGGGGCAGGCGCTGTCCCATTGTGACCGGCGGAGGCTCACTGTGCCACAGGACCACGAACAGCCTGACCAGGACGAGCGGCAGTAGGCCTGGTGTCAGGTCGCGTACCATAATAGTGGAGGACGCCCTTGACTGCCGCGGTGGTGAACACAGTGGAGCACACCACGGCGTGCAGCAAGAACTCAAACCCGTTGTCTGCAGAGCAAGCAAGGCAGGTCAGCAGGTGGGCAAACAGGAGGGGACGTGGACCAGATCCAGCAGGCTTGGCGGCAGTAGCATGTGCGTGGTGTGAGAGCAATCTGTGACATTTTGGTAAGAGTTGCGATTACAGGCCATGGGCAGCAAAGCATTGGACCACATGCAGGTTCTGCTGCCAGGTAGTTTAGGGCCAGAGTTGGCACTCACCAGCGAACTTTAACAAACATATTGCGATATCGTAAAGGAAGTAGCCTGAGCACACCTCCATCAAGCGCTGGGAAACGGTGCTGGCCCCCACAAAGGGCGCTGCACTTAGCTGCGGCTCTGCCAGCAGCACGTGGAAAGCGGGGGGGAAGATGGCGGCAAGGAAGACCATGCCCACCAACTTGGCAGATAGCTGCAGAGGAATGAAGGGTGGTCCAAAGCAGGCAGGGAGGGCACGGTGCACAGCTTAAGCATGGATTGGTAGTTGGTAGGTGTACGTGCAATTTAGTCAATGCTTCCAAACCACAGTGCAAGTTGCATATTGCAGCGGCTAAACGTGGCATGGCGGCGCACCTGCGAAAGGAAGCGGCGGGCCTGCTTGGTGCCTGCCGGACCCTGATTGAATGCACGTAAGAGCAGACCGCCAAAAGGTCCGTATGAAATGAAGACATCCAGCATCAGCATGCCCACAGCTGCAGCCAAAGCGGTTGCTTGGCAAGTTGCAGCGCAAAGGGCCGCGGTGGCGGCAACAGGCTACAAGGTAACCCCACGGTCCCGGGCCCGCTTGCCGGCCGGTAATCATGCGTGCTACCGCCGAATCACCCTCACCAAAGGCCCCTGCGCGCTCCAGCGGCGCATCGAGGTGCGCGTGCAGCCCCGCCCACTCCAAGGCCTGGTGCAGCATCCTCAATATCCCACTGCACTGATGTCTGCCTTATTGATCGCAGAAGCCAACAAGTTGAAGCCGTGTTAGCGTGAAATGGCGCTTGTGGCCGGAAGAAAACTTTGACTGCTGGGCGATTTCGGCGAATTTCCGCCTCGGATCCGTTTGTAGTAAGCTGGATAGCCCTTGCAAGTGTGTTGACGGCACCCTGCAGTGCCGGTGCCGAGCCGAAGTCGCCTGGTCATCAACCATGAACGGCTGAACTGCAACCCTGTCAACCCAAAGGGACCACGCCAAGCATGGCTGCCGAGCACCATAAAGTGTCAGGCAATGATGCATTCCGCCGTAGGGTGAGCCCCGGCGCCTGCGGCAACCTGCAGCCGCCCCCTTCCCCTTGCCCTCCCTGACCCCACGCCTCCCCTCCATCGCACGTGCAGGACTACCATGCTGCTGTGCAGCACTATACAGCAGCGCTGGAGGCTCTAGACACCACAGCTCCTTGCACCACCCCAATTGCCGGCACCCCACAGCAGCCCCCGCCATATGAAACACTGCGCGTGGCGCTGCTGGCAAATCGCTCGCTGGCACACTTGCGAATGGGAGGGTACGAGGAAGCTGGCCAGGACGCCCAGGCAGCACTGCGCCTGCAACCACGGCACGATAAAGCGGCATTTCGGGCTGCCACGGCTCTGTTACACTTGGGTGATGCGGCGGCAGCACTGGGCGTCATTCATGATCTGCCAATGCCGGATGGAGCGCCCAGAGGTGAGTTGTCAGCAAGCTGGGCTGCGTTTAAGGTGCACGCCACTGCCCGACTGGCACATGAGCAGCGCAAGCAGCAGCAGACTGGAGCTCAACAGGGGAGCCAACACGTAGCAGCAGTGCAAGAGGTGGTTTCAGAGCTAGAGGCAGAAGCAGATGGCGAGGCCAGTGCGGATGTTGACCCGGCAGCACTGCTCCACCATCTGGCCAATCTGCTGAGCCAGGAAGGACAAGAGGCCACAGCACGGGCAGCGGCAGCCTTGGAGGCATTCGGCTCTCACTGCCACTTGCTGCTGCTCTTCCACCTGGCCAGCCCTAATGCCAGCTGTGCCACGGCAGCAACAGCCGCTTTCAAGGCAGCAGCCGAGGCAGCAAGTGCCGGCACCGCAGCAGTGCTGTGGCCTGCACAAGTGTGGCAACGGTTGGTCTCAATGGCCTCACATGGAGACTGTGGCAGCAGCGACAGCGGCGGTTCTGCTGCCATGCAGCTGCTGGGGTGGGCGGCTGCACGGGATGCATGGGTGCGGCAGCAGCTGCTGCTGCACCCCCTTCCAGGTTCAGCTGGCAGGGGCAGTCCATTAGAACAGATCCTAGTATTGCTGGCAGACAGCGACCAATTGCACCAGCTGTCGCCAGCTGCGGTGGTGGCTGCTGCCCAGCTGCTGCGCCAGTACGGCAGCGATGCCAGCAGTGTAGAGGCGCTGCTGCCCTTCCGGCCCCTCCTACCTCTGGTGAGGGCCGCTGCCGCAATCGAGGGGATGCCTGCTTTCAAGACAGAGGGTGGGCCAAAGGAAACCACAAAGGACGCAAGCAGCAGCGGTGAATCCATAGCACCCAGCAGCGGGGGTGGGCAACCAGGCAAGGGGAGTACTAGTAGCGGCAGCATCGCGAAAGTCACCATGGAAGAAGCTGAGAGGCAAGCCCTGGAACAGCTGCGTAAGAAGCGGCAGGAGGTTTTCAACGAGGAGCTGGTGGCTGTGCGTCGCAGCCTGCTGGTGGCCGCTGCTGACCTGGCGCTTGCCAGCAGGGAGCTGCTGGTGGCAGAGGCGGTGGCGGAGAAGGAGGGTAGCAGCAGCAAAAATGGCAAGAGACAAGTGGTCGCAGGCGCTTTCCTGATAGGTAGGGCTGTGTGTGCCTGGGTGAGCAGGTTTTCAGTGCGCCTCCCAAAAGCTGGCCAGCCTCGCGCATTGCAAGTTGTGTCGCAGATTTCAACCCCCAGTGCAATTGCTGTATGCTACCTTTCAGTCAGTGTAGAAATTTAATTGGCGCTTGCAGAGCTGCTGGCCTTTGTTAGGAAGCTACACGGGCAGCAGCCGGGGCGCACGGCCCCTGTGCTGGGCCTGGACGGCAACCCCAAGACCTATGCCAAGCGCCGCTTTGCAGCAGACTTCAAAGACAACCCTGCAGGTCAGCTGGGGGTTTGCGGTGGCACCGTAATTTTGGCAGCAGGCATCTCCACATAAGCACTGTAGTTGTGGGCATGTGTTCATGTGCAGCACGCCACTGTGTGGTTTGTTCCCGTTGCATTCTGGGCGTACTTGCTGGCAACTGTTGCAGGAGACTATCTGCTGTCCTTGTACCTGGAAGATGGCGCTGGCAGTGTGATACCACCTGGCAGTAGCACGCAGCAACAAGGGCAGGGCGCAGGTGGAACGCTACTGGAGCTGGCACTCGGACTAGTGCTGCACACGGCGACAGCAAGCAGCACTGCGGCAGCTCTGCTCCACCGCAGGGACCTCTTTGCCTTGTGTGACGAGCTCACAAGCTACTGCACCCCGTCAGTCGTGACGGCAGCGCAGAAGTTGTACGCCGCAGTGGCAGACAGGTAAACCATGTTACGGTGCCACGCTTGTATGTATCGCCGAATTCTGCATCGTGTTTTGCAGTGTGGCCATGGTTGCAGGAACATGTGTATTTCAAGTGCAAACTTGGCATGCGTCTGATGCCCCCTTCCACTTATCATGCCAAAGTGCCTGTTCCTTGCCTGCAGGGTGCCGGCAGCTGCTGAGAAGCTACTGCAAGGCACTGCAGTACCAGCCCTTGCAGGCCTGGCCCTCCACAGCACCAAGGAGGAGCACCAGTTGAAGGCGCTGGAAAGGCTGGCAGCCGTGGCTGACACGTGCAGCGGCGACGACTTTGCCCTGCTGACAGCGGCAGGTGCAGCTTCTGTGCGGGCTCGAGGCAGCATGGTATACTGGGCCTGGCAGCTGGCAAACTCAGACGGCAATCAGCATAGTGTGGCAGCAGCCAGCAAGGGTCTGCGTCAGGCGGCTGTCAGGTTGCTTCTGTTGTGCTGCGAGCGGGCGCAGCGCCAGCAGCAGCTGCCTAAGTCGACGCCACCACAGGGAGGGGCCTGGAGCGCCGTTGGACAGCAGGCTTTGAGGAAGCTGCTGCAGTGTCAGCAGGAGCAGGAGCAGGAGCAGGAGCAGGAGGACCCTGCTGCACAGCGGGCAAAGCAGGATGCTGACTCATCATTTGTTGATCTGAAAAAGGGCTTCCTTGCAACGCCAGGGCGCTCGGCAGCTGCCAAGAGGAATCCCGGTCAACAGAAGCCGCAAGCCACTGCCAGCCCACCAGCATCCAGCAGGCCAGCCAACATGAAGGGGAGCAAGGGTGCTGGCAGTGTGTCAACCGCGACACCAGGGACCACCCACAGTTATAAAAGCGGCGCTGTGCTGATAGAAGAACTTCCACAGGAGGTGCCTGCTGGCGCTGCTGCTCACACGGATGGCGCTCCTGTGCAGGCCTCTCCGCTGCTGGTCCAGCAGCCACACGCGCTGACCTGCAGTTCCGTTCCATCCGTACAAGCCTTGGCGGCACATGAACGCGCAGATGAGGAGGAGGGCGAGGAAGAGGTGCCCGACTTGCAGGATGTGTACGACAGCAGCAAGCTGGCGGTGGAGATGCGGAAGAAACGGGCGCAGTGGATGGCGCTGCCGCTAGCAGAAAGAGTCAGGTGGGCAGCTGAGCGGTTGAGCAGCTTGTAAGGGTTGATCTTGCATTGGAGGCCCCTCAGCTGCACAGCCGTTCTTCTGCCGCAGAAGAACGGCAGCAAACAGCTTTCCTTAGACCCAATGCGTTGCAGCATCCGCGTTTGTACCACCGCTGATGCCCTTGAACGTGCGGCCCACCTGCCGCAGGTGGATTCAGACCAGCGTGGGTGTGGACGTGCACATCAAGCTGCCAGCTGGCACCGGGGCTGCGGAGGTGCAGGTGGGCACCCAACTGCCTGACCCTTCCTCGCGGGTGTTACATGTTGCAATTGAACCATTGAGCTCAACCCTAGAAGAAGTTGTGTTGTGCCCCAGCAGGTGGCAGCCACCGCCAATCACCTCACGGTTGGGCTGAAATGGTATGGACGGGTGGTGGATGGGCCCCTCTTTGGACCCGTGAAAGCCAAGGAGGTGCACTGGTGCCTCGAGGACGAGGAGGTGAGCAGGGGGGGGCGGTGGGGTGGCAGGCAGGTACAGCCGTACTGCCGATTGCTAGCTCAGGTACATGGGTGATGGACAGAGCCATCAGCTACAATCTGTTCCAGATGCATCAGGGGACTGTGCTTCTGCACGACACGATCCCCAGCAGGTGCCATCGAGCTGGAAAAGCGCTTTTGAGCTTTCCTGTCTGCCTGCTCTAACTCCCTGCTTGCCCATCTCTGTGCGATGGCTGCAGGTGCACGTGCTGCTGGCCAAGACCAAGGAGTCGTGGTGGAAAGCGCTGTTTGAGGGTGGCCAGGAGAGGAGCTACCGTGAGTTGTTGCATGAAGCTGTGAATGCAGGTGAGCCACCAGAACACGGTCGCTGCCTGCCTGCTTGCCCAACTGTGCAATGACATGCCCTTTGCCTGGCCTGTGTGCCCCATCAGCCAATTGGTGCAAGGTAAGCTGAGTAACTTTGCGAGATCGCAGTGGTGCGGAGCCAAGTGTGGGACATCTACCCCGTAGTATGTGCCAACCATGCCTGTTTGCAGATGAGGCGGTGAAGCCGTATGATCAGCTGGATGAGTCGGCCAAGGGACTGATCGCCGCCATCAAGGAGCGGCAGGCATACATGCAAGCAGGTGGGGTGGGTGGCGGTGGGCAGCCAGGGGCGGTCGTCTGCGGACTGCTGCGGGACGGGAGCGCGCGACACAATTACGCCGGCAGGTCAGCCGAACCCTGTACCCAGGCACGGTACTGGATGCATGTGGCCTAGCTTGATGTAGTCAGACAGGCTGCCATGTCGGTCGCGCGGTTTCAAGCAATAACATTGAAGAGTCATGTACTGCTGCAGGTCTGATTGACCCAGAAGGCTTCGACGACTTCCGCGTCGTACTGGGGGAGAACAGCCTGGGGGCTGTGCGCTCTGGCAAGGGGGGCGCCACCCCGCTATGAGCCTGCAGCGGTGTGGCAGCTCACACCAAACGTCATTGCTCTTTGCCCATTTGACCTGCAACTGCGATACTCCTACTGTGCCTACTACCTTCACAAAGTTTGAGTGTGATAAGATAGGTGCAAGCGAGCTTTGCCGTCCCAACCACGGCAGCTGCCTGTGTGTGACATGCCTTGTGACGACAATCCTGGCAGCTTGCATGACTACCACGCTGCTCAGTGATTTCACGTCATGAATGTTCCCACACCTTTTGTGATGCTATTCCATTCCTGTATGTCAATACATGAAACGATCCACAACTAAGATGTCTGCAGCAACAGGGGCTCACGGTGCCTACACGTTCAGCCCAGACATGGCTGCCACCACCTCGGTACTTGCCGCCATCTGCTCCCCTTGCGACTGCCCCGCTCCACCACCCAGTGCGATGGATCCAATGTCAATGGTGGGCGGCAGGGGAATGGCTGCTAGTCCACAATCCCGACGGTAACTGTCCACAGCAGGCAGGATGCCCACAGCTGGTACCCAGTACAGCCGCTGCCGTGCCGCAGGTGATGCGCCCCCTGTGGCCAGTGGGCCGCTGGCAGCAACCGGTGCTGCACCTGCACGTCAGGGGGGAATACACAGCAGCGAAGTGGTAAAGCGGGGTCGACAGCTTGGCGTGGCATGCAGCAACGAACCCATCATTTAAAACTCGCTGCTTGACTCAACCACACCAACAAACCCAACCGGACATCACTGCTCTTGATTCAATTTCCAGACACACCCGCAAGCCCCATACAGGCCTCAGCAAAGCCTGGCTGGGTCCACATGCTGGTGGTACCGCTGCAAGTGGGTGGCGCTCTTGCTGGTGCTGCCGCTGCTGTGTCACATTCCACCCTTTGAAAGCCTGGCAGGCTGCCTCCCATCTTCTAAAGCACACCCAGACAAAATTCGCTTCTGCTTGTGCTTATATGCCGATATGTGC